>LBNU01002723.1:12395-46980 GCA_014162995.1 Artemisia annua | reverse complement strand
GTAAAAGATAGTTAGGGAGTAAGGAAATCTAAGTAAACACACTTGTATCCATATAAGTTTCCCAACCACTTAGTTTTAGTTATTTTATTTTATTTGCAATAGTAGTTTTTGGGTTAGTTGGCTAGCAACTAATTCCGCCCAATCCTTCAAACCCGAGATTTTACTTGCTTTCATAAAATATAAAAAAATACAAAAATAATCTTCCCTCACCCTTAGACCTAATTAGAGTAGTTTTTCATACCTAACGAACACTATTCCCTATGGAGAACGATCAATCCCCCGTACTTACCACTACACTATACTACATCGGTCAGGTACACTGCCTGGTGGGGTTGTAAGCCTCTTGAGATCCCTTGAGAGGTAAAACCTGTTGCGTGGTCGCAATCCCGCACATCAGTGGGTAACCTATCGAAGTAGTTTTCTACCTCATCTACTTCCTCTACTTCGCTTTTCTTAACTTCCTTATCAACCTCAACTTCCTTAACCTCATCCTTAGGTTCAATTTCTAGTCTAACCTCATCCTTATCACTTTCTTCCTTATTCTTATCGATTGGCTTGATGGTGACAACGTTGACGAAGTGGAAATGTTTGGATGAAGAAGGGGCTTTGACTTGGGGTCCGCTATTTGTGTTCCTAGCGTCCTTATGTGGAGGTGATAGCACTTGGTTATTGAGGGCTTTCAATAAGTTGTCAATTTTATTGGTCATCTCCGCTTGTTGTTGGTTAAATTCGGATTCGAACCTAGCTATTCGAGCTTCTTGAGATGCCATAAATTTGGACATCAATCCTTCAAGATGATTGGTACTACCATAGTTGTTGGAAGGATTGTTATTGAAAGTGCGGTTTGAGGATGAACCGCTTGATTGGAAACGATTAGGTGGGTTGGAAGAATTGTTTTGGGGCATGTTTTGGTTTTGCTTCCACCTAAGGTTTGGGTGATTTCTCCATGAGGGGTTGTATGAATCACCATAAGGGTTTGGCTCGGGTTTGAAAGTGTACCACTTGTCTCCCGCTCCGTCGGTACGCGAGGATGCGTAGTCCGCAAAAGCTTGTTCGGGGAGTTCCATGCAATCACGAGTGTCGTGGGGACCACTACATAATTCACAAGAAGAAGTGATTTTGTTCACTTGGCTTGAAGGTTTAGGAGCCTCGTAGGATTTCATGAGAAACTTGACTTGGTCTTCAAGTTCTATGATCCTACGGTCGGAAGTGCTTGAATTATTCGAAGGCAAAGATATTTCCTTGACCGATTTATTCAAATCACGGGGGTCATTCCAACTTTCGTTGTCATAGAGAGCAAGATCTTCTAGGAGATCCCATGATTGTTCCGCACTTAGATCACGTAGCTTACCACCGGCCGCTTGGTCAATGGTTTGCCTCGTGGGGATATTGATATGGTCATAGAAGATTTGGACTTGGAGCCAAAGATCTATGCCATGGTGAGGGACTTTTTGGAGTAAGTCATTGAATCAAGTCCATGCCTCGTAGAGGGTTTCGCCTTGACGTTGTTGGAACATCAAGATATCATTCCTAAGCTTAGTAGTTCTTCCCGGCGGGAAAAACTGAGCAAGGAAACGAGTTGTGAGATCATCCCAAGAGGTTATGGATCCTGCGGGTAGACGCTCTAGCCACTGACTAACATGGTCTCGCAGAGAGAATTGAAAGAGACGCAGTCGGGTCGTCTCTCGAGTCTCAACATCAAGGTCTATGGAATCTATGATCTTAAGAAAGTCCTTGAGGTGTTGATTTGGATCTTCAGAACGAAGTCCATGGAAAGCGCATCCGCTTTGCACCAACCGGATGGTGTCGGATCGCAAGGGTGACACATTGGCTCCTTGAGTGAGCTCAATGGTGTTTCGATAGCCATGGTGGCTAGGACGGGAGTAGTCTCCTAAGGTACGGGCTCTAGGAGGTTGGTTTTGTTGTGGTGGTTGTTGTGGTGGTGGGTTGTTGGGATCAAGGATATTACCACCTTCCATGATGTCGGATGGTAATGGTTACAAACAAAGACACGAAGAAATAAGATAGACTAAAGAAATCCTAGAAAAATAAAATAAAAATCTCACTAGAAAGGAATCTAGTGAGTAGACCTAATAAAATAAAAATTCAACCAAAACAATAACTATTCCCCGGCAACGGCGCCAAAAACTTGATGCGTGGTTTTGCGACCTTACAACAGGTTTTACCTCTCAAAGGATCTTAAGAGGCTTGCAATCTCCACCAGGCAGTGTACCTGACCGATGTAGTATAGTGTAGTGGCAAGTACCGGGGGATTGATCGTTCTCTAGGGGAATAATGTCGTTAGGATTGAAAAACTACTCTAATAGGTCTAAGGGTGAGGGAAGATTCTTTTTTTATTTTATGTTTTTAGGAAAGCAAGTAAAATTATCTCGGGATTGAAGGAGTGGGCGGAATTAGTTGCTAGTCAACTAACCCAAATAACTACAAATGCAAATAAAATAAAATAACTGAAAATAAAATAGTTGTGAAAACTTATATGGAGAGAAGTGTGTTTACTTAGATTTCATTACTCCCTAACTATCTTTTACCGGTTGATTAGTGTGTTATAATTGCGTGGATGACTGGTTGCATTCCTTAATACCAGTCGTGGGGGTGTGTACGAACTTCCCCAACTCTATAAGCTCCTACTTCACTCCTATGTCGAGCCGACTAAAAGCTCCTAACATGGGATCACTAGAATTCGCTCATGCATTAAATACAACCATATAATCATAGTACACATCCAATCATGTTTCTTAAGACGTTCAAGCAAGTTACCGTATAGGAGGTTAGCCAGTTTTCTTAAGCCTAACATCGATAAACATCCATCCAATACAATTAATAACACACCATTCAACCAATAATTAATAGTTAGGTTTCATTAGATCTAAGCAAACACGAAGAAAACCTAGCCTAGCATGTTAAACAAAAGACAAGAACAAGATAGAATCAAACAACACATAGACAAATTGAATGATTAATTGATAACTTATCTTCAATGTAACATGGAAGATCTCAAGGTGAAAAACCTTGAAAAAGCTGCTAAAATTCGTATTAGGGTTCCTCTCTAAAAAGTTCCACACAATGAATGAAAATTGCGAAAATATATATAGATATACAGACTTGACGGCGTCACTCTTTGGGTTGTGACGCCGTCACCTCGCCATGCTAGGGTTTCCTGACGGCCTCTTGACGCCGTCCCCCTTTAAGTTCCAAAATTCCATTCTGGCTTATCAAGGAAAATCTTCACATCCACCTCCGTTTGTCTAGCTTGACGGCGTCACCTCCTATGCCTTGACGCTGTCATGGGTACTGTTCCAGCAGATTCAGAGACTTTGTCGTTTTCTTCACTTTTATGCTCCAAAAACGTCCAAAATGCTTCCTTTTCCAGATTTCTTCTCCAAAGTACCTAAAATGACAAAAGGAACGATTTAGGGTAATATTTGATCAAATAATTACGATTTAGGGCTTAAATGACCCCCCAAAAGCGGTACACTTTTCGCCTCATCAATGTACCTTGCTAGTAATATACGTCAAGATATTGCATTTTTAGTAACTTACTAGCAAGATATAGGGCTGAGCCAACACACCGACATTGGAATGGAATCAAACACATATTTCGTTATCTTTGTGGTACCTGTGATATGGGAAAATTATACCAAACGAATTCAAAATCAAATTTGGTTAGATACGTTGATCCTGGTTAACTGCCTGATCCACATGAGGCACGATCATAAATGGGTATGTTATCACTTATGAAGACACTACAATTCCGTGAAGGTGGACAAAGAAATCATTAACTACTACATCATCAAACCATGCTGAACTTATTGCATTTTTTATGAAGTCGGTGGAGAGTGTGCCTGGTTAAGATCTGTAACACCCCCATTTTCACGTTTTTCAGCAGATTTAGGGTTGGGGTATTACTTCATGGAATCACAGTTACAGTAATAGAAAACGACTCGAAATGAGACGTTTTTAGAAAATAGGTTATCATTCATTAAAATATCAGAGTTTTTACAGTAAAAGGTATACTTTTACTAATGTTGAGGTCCCAAAGTCTGAGTAATAGGTTATGTTTGAATGATAACCGGTTTGAAAGTCCTCCGAGTTCAGTGCCTCCTCCTGCCATAGCTCCGTATAGCAATATACCTAGGATACATGCTTAAAAAGTCAACACTATGTGTTGAGTAAGAATCATAGGTTTAGGTGTTAGTGAATACAAGTTCCACAGGTTCAGTTGATACACCCTTCAAGGAAAATGTAGTGTTTATGATAATTGTAATGCATTCTACAATTATCATGAGTGGGGTATGTTGCACTAAGCTCATGAACCACACGTTAACAATCCCGGTCATGGGGGCTGCAGACCCAACTATGAGGGGATAGGAAGAGTAACTTGCCAAAGTTAACTCTTCAGAGGGTTCAAATATAATACTTATTGGTACTCCCCAGAGAGAGATGGTACCAACGGGAGTTGTCAAACTCCAATAGATCTATCTATTATATTCGCGTTCACTTGTGTAAAATATCACAAGCGATTAGATTCATGAATTTTGGTTATTGTATTCGGTTTAAGTAAAAAGTAAGCATGTATCCCCCTCACCGGTTTGTAAAGCATTTAGAAAGCGTTTAAAAGGTGTGAGGCTATGAAAACTCACCTGGGCTTAGGGAAATCTAATTGATGTAAAAAGTGACTCGGGAACTAGACTGCCTTACTCACGTATCCTGATGTTGTTGTAGTTGTGGATGTATGTCAAGCTTTTGTTATTTAGTTCAAGTTTCTTAAGTAATCATTCTTAAGGTTTTTAGTGTTTTAGTTATAACATAACACCGTTTAGGCCATCACAATTCAGAAGTATAAGACTCCTCACATAAAGCTCCTTACTATTGTATTATGTTATTAACATAATACCGTTCAGGCCATCATAATTCAGAAGTTAATACTCCTCACATGAAGTTCCCTACTATTGAGTTATGTTGTTATTAGGGTTTATGTGACAACCGTGATTTTAACAAGTTAGTTTGACTAATAGTCTCATTTCATTTAACTTTGTTTGGTGTGAATTAAGTGTTTACGTGTGATATATGGTGATAAGTTCATGTGTTGGCACTAAATCCCTTTGTGTATGAGGTTGTTATTATGATTTGGGAAGTATTGATTTTGGGTAAGTTCATTTTGATCGCCTTTGTAGTGTAGAAATGACTTGTGTAGTTTTGGTGTTTCGTGGTCTTGCGTAACAAGACTTCGTTCAAGTGTTTGAGCGTTAGTAAGTTACGAGGAGATTGTTTTTATGAGTTATGTTTCAAAGGAGTGTGGAATTCTATTTTTGGAAACTTTGTTTTGAAAATGATAATTTTTCCGAGTCGTTGTAAAAAAACTAAGGTTTATCGCGTAAGACGTTAGGATTCGTTATGGGAACTTATAAAATATCAAGAGTATAAGGTTTTGAGTGTAATAATTTAATTTAATAAAAAAAATAAAAAAAATATATATATGGGATAGGGGGATCGGCTGAATAGGGGAAAACAAGCGAAAAGGAAACCTAATTTTAGCCCAAATACAATTCCTAGCATAAGGAATCCTAGTTCAACCCAAACAAGCCCAACCCTTACCCTTATAACCATATAGAACGACCCTAAACCCCTTTCTTTTGGAGAATTCGGTCGACACAAGCAAAGAGGGAAGAAGAAAAATTTAGGGTTTGGTTTTTGAAGCTAAAATCAAGATCAAGGTATAGTTTTTGATACTAGTTTTCATTCAATTAGTTAATTATTGTTCTAAATCATGTACTATTAATTATGATGGATTTAGGGTTTATATAATTCTGGAAAATAATGATGTTAAACATGTTAGGATCATTAGAATATAATATTATGATGATTAGTGATGGAGTTTAGGGTATAAAACGTGTTAATCAACGAGATAATTTTGGACAGCTTTGAAGGTCTGTTTTGTTTCGAAGATATTTTAATGATACCAACATGAATTTTCGATTTCTTGAGTCTAGAATGAAGTTCAGACTCCCTGCTTTCCAAAAAGTCCGACCACGACTGATTTCAAGGTCGTATGGTCAGTCGTTTGATTTTTACAAGTTAAGGTGTCAAAGCTGTTAAACCGGGACAGAATTGGGGTTTAAGTTTAGTAGTGAGTTGTGGGGTAAAAAGTGAGATCTAGTTTAGCCCTTCTGGAGGAGTTGAGTTTCATATGTACTTAGACTCCCATGCGAAGGATTTACGATAAAAAGTTGTGCAAGTATTTTAGTTTGATTAAAATATTTTGGTGTGCGTTCATATCCGAATCTGGATAGTTGTCAAGTTTGATTTTCTTATGGGTACTTGCATGTGTTTAGAGTGCATGGCCTTCTGAGGATAGCTTGTCTACTCATAAAAGACCATGGTGAATTTTTGGTGTGAGTTGTGGAGCTTGTTTGGTCGTGATTTTATGTGGGTGAATGTACCCTAAAATTCTGTGTTTTCTGAATTTATTTGTGCAAGGGATTTAGTGAGTGTGAGTGTTGGGTAATGGTTAGTATGGAGTCTAGGAAACCCATGGTGGGTTATATGAACCTTAGACATCCATCATATGTGTATTACATGGTTTATAACTTGTAGCTTGGCCATGTGTAACGTAATCTTATTTGTGTTATATAGATTTGTGATTGTATTTGTGGAAGCTGCAAAGTTTGAGGTGAGTTCATAGTCCCACTTTTTACTTTGTTTTAAACTTGGGATGGAAATGATGCTTGTGATAAATGTTTTGAGTTACTGTGATTATGTGTGGTTTAAAAGCTTGGACTTATAATGTTATCATGTGAATGCTATGTGTGGTGATAATGCTGTGTGATGATAATGCTGTGTGGTTATAATGTGATTCAATTGGGAGGATGCTTATCCTGTTGCTCGCGCATGCGACCTAATTGATGCTAAGATTGGATCGGGGACACGTTCCGTCCTAACTAATTGGATCGGTGGGCACGTTCCGTCCCAATGGTTGCGAATTATTGTGTGATATGAATTGGATTGGTGGGCACGTTCCGTCCCAATGGTTGCCTTTTGTTGTGTGATTGCATGTTAGCTTATATGATAACTATATTTATTTGTCCAGCTATATTTTATAATCACAGTGAACTGGTTGCCTTGAGTGTGAATGTGTGTCTTAAACCTATGAATCTCACTAACATTATGTTGACGTTTTAAGCATCATTTTCAGGTGAGCCTTCTAAGGATAAGATAGAAGGAAGCGACTAGAAGAGACTTTAATTGCATTTGAGAATGAGTTATCTATATGTTTGGATATGAATTTGTTTGACTTTGTTGAAGATACCTTTGGAGGTTTGATTTGGTTATTTTCTTTTGGGGTATCGTTATGACACTTTGTGTCTGTACTTTGCTCTATTTTTGTGCATGTAGTTGATGCGTAGGTTTTGCAACATTGCAATAGGTTTTACTTCTCAAGGGATCTTGAGAAGCTTGCAATCCCCACCAGGCAGTGTACCTGACCGATGTAGTATAGTGAAGTGGCAAGTACCGGGGGATTGATCGTTCTCTCGGGGAATAGTGTCGTTAGGATTGAAAACTACTCTAATTAGGTCTAAGGGTGAGGGATGATTCTTTTTGTATTTTTATATTTTATGGAAAGCAAGTAAAAATCTCGTGTATTGGAGGAGTGGGCGGAATTAGTTGCTAGCCAACTAACCCAAATAACTACAAATGCAAAGAAAATAAAATAACAAGAAAGTAAACGGTTAATTAGTTTGTTACAATTGTGTGGATGACGGGTTGTATTCCTTAATACCATTCGTAGGGCCGTGTACGATCTTCCTTAACTCTATAAGCGCAAACTTCATTCTATAGCGACACGTTTAGTATCTAAACCATGAAATCACTAGTAATTACTTATGCATTAAATACAACCAAATAATCATAGTACACATCCGATTCATGTTTCTTAAAACGTTCAAGCAAGTCACCAACTGGAAGTTAGCCAGTTTTCTTAAGCCTAACATCGATATCACCCACCCACAACAATTAATAACAAACCAACAACAAGTAATCAATAGCTAGGTTTCATTAGATCTAAGCAAACACAAGAGAAACCTAGCCTATCATGTTAATGTAAAGACAAGCATAAGATATAATCAAGCAACACATAGACATATTGATTGATTTGATGGAAGACTTATCTTTAATTAAGCATGGATGAAACAAGGGTGAAAAACCCTTGAAAAAGGCAGTAAATTCGACCTAGGGTATATCCCAAAAGTTGCACACTTTAATGAAAGAAAATCCTAAAATATATATAGAAAATACATTCTGACGGCGTCAGATTATAAGTACTGACGCCGTCAACCCGTCGTGTCTAGGGTTGTCGGATCACCTAGATCCACTTCTGACGCCGTCAGCCTTTATAACCTTCTTGGCCGTCTCTCTTTAATGTTACACCTGACGGCCTGGACCATCTAACACCTGACGCCGTCAGGTGTAAACTTCTCAACTCTTCTTCAGGGCGTCTGATAATGTCAAAATCCAACTCCTTTGTCTTCAAGTGACGGCGTCAGCTTGTAACTCCTGACGCCGTCAGGTAGGAATTCCAGCTTGATTTGAGACTTTGTCGTTTCCTTCACTTTTATGCTCCAAAAACGTCCAAAATGCAATGTTTTCCAGAATTCCTCCCGAAAGTACCTAAAATGACAAAAGGAACGATTTAAGGCAATATTTGATCATAAAATAACGATTTAGGGATTAATTGACTCCCTAAAAGCGTAACACTTTTCGCCTCATCATATCAACAAAACTATTAAGGTTCTCTAAGCTCCCTAATTTTCTTTCGATTTGGTTACGCAATGACGCTACCTGTTCGTCAGGTGTGAGGGGTGGGTTCGCGTTTTTCGCCATAATGGCAAAACCGGAATAGTCATGAAAACTTCTTAGCGAACAAAGCACGGAAGAAAGAATAGGACTAAAGAAACCTAGGAAAAAATAAAATAAATCTCCCACTAGAAAGGAATCTAATGAGTAGACCTAAATAGAAAATAAAAATTCAACTAAACATAACTATTCCCGGAGGCAGGCCGGCCAAAAACAGCATTACTCCATTACATTAGTACTTTACCCATGAGTCTCAATCGTCCCAAAACAATATGTACAAGATATGACTCGACTTAGCAACCATGTAATCAATAAGACAATTAACTTAGGGTTAAAACAAATGTTGTCACAATAATGACCTAAAGATGAGTGCATACAAGGTAGGCTAAGGCGATTTGGGTGTACATTTGGGGTGGATTGTAAACAAATTCTTCCTTTAAGTAAAATGCTTAAAGTTAGAAACAAGGGGTATCGTGTACTAAAAATGAGTACATCACTAAGGTGTGGGAGAATTACTTGACCAATGAAGCCAATGTAATTACAATAATACATGTGTAAAACAAGGGGTTATCCTAATGCCTCTTATCATGTAGTAAATCTAACTACACGAATGTAGTCTCACTTGTGGACTTGGGATGGTCACTAACGCAAGTTCTAGAATCTAAATACTACCGGTACACATACAAGCACAAATGCTTTTCCTAACAATTCTAGGGGCGAACCTCACATATTTGGGAGAAAATTTTTGAGTGGTACGGTTTTTGTGCTAGTCATACAATTCCCTATCCATGAGACGCTTATTAAGACTAAGGTTTCACTCCTATATGTTGTAAAAAAAATTAAATTTGGCGCTAAAATTGCCCTAACAAATATTTCTCTCGGTTTTATTACACATCTACCATTAAACAAACAAAAATCAAGTGCAATTGCATTCTCTAAGGTGTCTTCATTTACCCCCTTACACTTAAGTCGAACATTGTCCCCAATGTTCAATAAAAAGATGTAATAGTAAAGAAAATGAAAGAATGAAACAAATACTCCCCTGATTCGTTTGGTGTGGATGGTGTGGTAACATGGTTAGATCTTCTTCCAAGATGATGTAAAAGCTTCAAGATTAAAGCAGCGCCAAAAGCTTGATTCCATGTTCATCATCTTGTCCAATATAACCTGTTAAACCTGAGAAAACAATCTAGGCAAACCTTGCGTAAAATCGGCGGTAAAATCTATATAAGGATATAATGCTTGTGGAATGAATGTTTGCAGATTCTTGGAGTTAAAGATTTAGTAAATTTTCATAATCCCGGCAGAAAAACAAAACTTGCATAATTTTCTGTAATTAATGCCTGACGCCGTCAGAATTGATCTGACAGAATTTTTGTGTTTAGTTTCCGGAAAATTTCTGGAAAAACCAATACCTTAATTCCTGGAATCCTGCAAAATTTCATTATGACTCGATACAAGCATTTGACTCAAACAAATACTAATATGTATGTTCATTTAATATTGTTATGATTCATGTTGAATTCGTTCTTATAAAACAAATTTAGATTTCCCTTACACTTATCTTTTGCAAAATACCTTTATATGTAGTTAAGATGAAGTTAAAAACAAAATAAAGCATTTTCGCAATTTAGTTTGAAGCATGAATCATAAACAATAAAAATAAAACATACATACAGAAACAAATAAAAACAAACAAACAAAGCAAAGCAAATAAAGCTTGGGTTGCCTCCCAAGAAGCGCTTTTCTTTATTAACGAGTTTTGTAGCTAGACTCAAAGTCACATCCTATTACGTGACCTCATCGTTGGTCATGGTTTCTAAGTCATCCTTAACATAGGTCTCAAATTCCGGATCCGATTGCAAATACCCTTTGTAAAGGCCCATCACCTTTTTCTCAATTGCCCCTATAATTCTCTTGGCAATTTCTCTATCAACCTTATACTTAGGCCCGAGGGTTAAGCAATCCTTATAAAAAAGGCTCCGCTTTTCCCATACATAATCCATGCCCTTTCTCTTATCTTCTTTATTAATGTTCTCGATTGCACTAATGTTATCTTTATCTAGTTGGGGCACAAAACGAAACTCCTTCATCCTATTAGGCATCTTATACGTGATCCTATCAGTTTCATTAGAAAATTGAATTGTCCCATCTAACCGATCATAACTTAACTTGGAATCTTCTACGAACGGCTTACCTAATACGACATGGGATAAGCTACAATCTATAACACTCGCCAAGTCTTCAACAATCATGAGGTCAATGACATAAGTAAAGTTCCCAACCAAAACATGTAAATCTCTAACCCTCCCGACAAAATTACAAATTCCACCAGGGTAGTTGGGGTCTTTCCTAGGGTTAAGCCTCGTATTCACTATATCATTATAGACACTTGAAGACATAACGTTGATTGGGGATTCAAAATCAATGTAAGCTTGATCAACGTATTTGTATCCTATCATACATGGTATCTTAACGTCCAAGGGTTACCCCTTTTTATCTTTGGATCAATTTTAACGAAGGGGGATCGAGGGTTATCAATTATGTTATTGTAATAGGCAATTTCCTCCTTAGTGGGGTAAAGATTGAAATATTCGTCACCTATTATCTCGTCTTCCCTTCCCTCTAAACATCCAGAATTCATAAGATCATCATGTTCTAAATCCTTGCTTGCGTACATGGCGCCAGCTAGGTCATTAAGTGCATGATCGAGCTGAGTATCAACAAAACTATTAAGTTCTCTAAGCTCCCTAATTTCACTTTCGATTTGGTTACGCAATGACGCTACTTCGTCAGGTGTGAGGGGTGGATTCGCGTTTTCCATAATGGCAAACGGAATAGTCAATGAAAACTTCTTACGAACAAAAGCACGAAGAAAAGATAGACTAAAGAAAACCTAGAAAAATAAAATAAAATCTCACTAGAAAGGAATCTAATGAGTAGACCTAAATAAAAATAAAATTCAACCTAAACAATAACTATTCCCCGGCAGCGGCGCCAAAAACTTGATGCGTAGGTTTTGCAACCTTGCAATAGGTTTTACTTCTCAAGGGATCTTGAGAAGCTTGCAATCCCCACCAGGCAGTGTACCTGACCGATGTAGTATAGTGAAGTGGCAAGTACCGGGGGATTGATCGTTCTCTCGGGGAATAGTGTCTTTAGGATTGAAAACTACTCTAATTAGGTCTAAGGGTGAGGGATGATTCTTTTTGTATTTTTATATTTTATGGAAAGCAAGTAAAAATCTCGGGTATTGGAGGAGTGGGCGAAATTAGTTGCTAGCCAACTAACCCAAATAACTACAAATTCAAAGAAAATAAAATAACAAGAAAGTAAATGGTTGTGAAACTTATATGGAGAAAAGTGTGTTTACTTAGATTTCACTACTCCCTAACTATCTTTTACCGGTTAATTAGTTTGTTACAATTGTGTGGATGACGGGTTGTATTCCTTAATACCATTCGTAGGGCCGTGTACGATCTTCCCTAACTCTATAAGCGCAAACTTCATTCTATAGCGACACGTTTTGTATCCAAACCATGAAATCACTAGTAATTACTTATGCATTAAATACAACCAAATAATCGTAGTACACATCCGATTCATGTTTCTTAAGACGTTCAATCAAGTCACCAATTGGAAGTTAGCCAGTTTTCTTAAGCCTAACATCGATATCACCCACCCACAACAATTAATAACAAACCAACAACAAGTAATCAATAGCTAGGTTTCATTAGATCTAAGCAAACATAAGAGAAACCTAGCCTAGCATGTTAATGTAAAGACAAGCATAAGATATAATCAAGCAACACATAGACATATTGATTGATTTGATGGAAGACTTATCTTTAATTAAGCATGGATGAAACAAGGGTGAAAAACCCTTGAAAAAGGCAGTAAAGTCGACCTAGGGTTTATCCCTAAAGTTCTCCCAAAAGTTGCACACTTTAATGAAAGAAAATCCTAAAATATATATAGAAAATACATTCTGACGGCGTCAGGTTAGAAGTCCTGACGCCGTCAATCCGCCGTGTCTAGGGTTGTCGGATCACCTAGATCCACTTCTGACGCCGTCAGCCTCTATAACCTTCTGGGCCGTCTCTCTTTAATGTTACACCTGACGGCCTGGACCATCTAACACCTGACGCCGTCAGGTGTAAACTTCTCAACTCTTCTTCAGGGCGTCTGGTAATGTCAAAATCCAACTCCTTTGTCTTCAAGTGACGGCGTCAGCTTGTAACTCCTGACGCCGTCAGGTAGGAATTCCAGCTTGATTTGAGACTTTGTCGTTTTCTTCACTTTTATGCTCCAAAAACGTCCAAAATGCAATGTTTTCCAGAATTCCTCCCGAAAGTACCTAAAATGACAAAAGGAACGATTTAAGGCAATATTTGATCATAAAATAACGATTTAGGGATTAAATGACCCCCTAAAAGCGTAACACTTTTCGCCTCATCAGTAGTTATTCTCTATATAGACACCATGTGTTGTGATGATATCCATGAAGTTACACACTCGCGTTTCCGCCTTGGCGAGGTGTGACAGTTTAGTTATAACATAACACCGTTCGGGCCATCATAATTCAGAAGTATATGCAATAATCGTTTGAGGAGCCAGGGCACTTTAAATCATAAACCCAGCAAACTCGTCAAAACGAAATATCCATATAGTACTCCTCACATGAAGCTCCCTAGTATTGTGTTATGCTTCTAACTTTAAGTTTTTATAATTATACCCTTATAGTTTAACATATTTATAAATTCTACTCTAGACTTATAATACTTATATTACTTAGGTTTATAACTATCTAGACTTAACACATTTAGTCCCTATACTTATATATTTTAGGAAAATGACAGAAATGACCCTTGGACTTATAAGTTTTCTATATTTACCATTTATACCCTTAACTTTATAACTTTTGCAAAACTAGTCCTTATTAGTTTATAACTATTTTACTTTTTATCCTATGGTTATATAACTTTGCAAAAAGGGTCATTATACTTATAACTTCTAAGAAATTTCTAAAATAGTCCCTAGACTTAATATTTTCAGAAAGTTACTAATGCGTGGGTTTTGCAACCTTTGCAATAGGTTTTACCTCTCAAGGGATCTTGAGAAGCTTACAACCCCCACCATGCAGTGTACCTGACCGATGTAGTATAGTGAAGTGGCAAGTACCGGGGGATTGATCGTTCTCTCGGGGAATAGTGTCGTTAGGATTGAAAACTACTCTAATTTAGTTCTAAGGGTTGAGGGATGATTCTTTTTGTATTTTTATATTTTATAAAAGCAAGTAAAATCTCGGGTATTTGGAAGAGTGGGCGGAATTAGTTGCTAATCAACTAACCCAAATATCTACTATTGCAATTAAAATAAAATAACAAGAAAATAAAAGTGATTGTGAAACTTATATGGAGAAAAGTGTGTTTACTTAGATTTCCTTACTCCCTAGCTATCTTTTACCGGTTAATTGGTTTGTTACAATTGTGTGGATGATGGGTTGTATTCCTTTCAACCATTCGTAGGGCCGTGTACGATCTTCCCTAACTCTATAAGCTCCTACTTCACTCCTATGTCGAGCCGACTAAAAGCTCCTAACATGGGATCACTAGAATTTGCTTATGCATTAAATACAACCATATAATCGTAGTACACATCCGATTCATGTTTCTTAAGACGTTCAAGCAAGTTACCGTATAGGAGGTTAGCCAGTTTTCTTAAGCCTAACATCGACATCACCCACCCACAACAATCAATAACCAACCAACAACAAGTAATCAATAGCTAGGTTTCATTAGATCTAAGCAAACACAAGAGAAACCTAGCCTAGACAAGCATAAGATATAATCAAGCAACACATAGACATATTGATTGATTTGAAAGGAGACTTATCTTTAATTGAACATGAATGATTCAAGGGTGAAAAACCCCTGAAAATACAGTAAACCACGACCTAGGGTTTATCCCTAAAGTTCTCCCAAAAGTTACACACTTAATGAATGAAAATTAGAAAACTATATATAGATTTTACAACTTGACGGCGTCATGTTTTAGCTCGTGACGCCGTCACCTAGCCGCCAAAACCCTTCTCGGATTGCTCAGATCTACTCTTGACGCCGTCCCTCTTTAAAAGTCTCTGGGCCGTCTCTCTTTAAGTTATAACGTGACGGCCTAGGTGAATTTACACGTGACGCCGTCACGTGTAAAAAGCCTCAAAATCTTTCTGGCCCGTCTCGTGTAAAAATTATCCACCTCTTTGTCAAAGCGTGACGCCGTCACCTCGTAAAGAGTGACGCCGTCAGGTACTGCTTCCAGCATGGTTTTGAGACTTTGTCGTTTTCTTCACTTTTGTGCTCCAAAAACGTCCAAAATACTTCCTTTTCCAGATTTCTTCTCCAAAGTACCTAAAATAACAAAAGGAACGATTTAAGGCAATATTTGATCAAATAATTACGGATTAGGGCTTAAATGACCCCCTAAAAGCGTAACACTTTTCGCCTCATCAGTTACCATATATACCCTTATGCATGGAAAACTTTGCAAAACTAGTCCTAATTCCATGCAAACTATATTTTTATGAAACAAAAAGATTTCCTAGCTTATGTTTGACTAATATTAGCTTATCTAAGTTACCTAAACTAGCTTATAGCTAATGGAAAGGACTTATAGCATATAAACATGTATTCGACTATATTTAGGGTTTTAAAAGGAAAACTAGCAAGTTTAAGTAATCAAGTCTTAGGCAAGGGTTCCTATGTGATCTAAGGCATCCTAATACTATCCTAGGACTGAACTAAAGCTAAAGAAACAAGTTGGAGGCTTACCTAGGTCGTGGGAGTCCTAACGTGGGTAAACTAGGGTTTCTAGGTCAAAAATAAACTCGATAAGGCTTCTAGGGTTCTAGGACTCGACTTCTAAGGTTAATAGTGATCTATTACTACTACTAGGACCAGAGTATATGTGGTTTAGAAGAGTGAAGGTGTGTGTTTGAATGGAGAGGGTAGCGAGGCCTTATATAGGCTCGTTAGCCTTGGAGACCAAGCAAAGAGATAGCTAGGTGTCACGAGGGGGAGGGAGTGACTAAGTGCAGTTATAAGGTGACTATTCTAAGCTACCTAATGACTATTGAAGGCTAGGAGTAGGCGTGGGATGGTGTGGAGGTTTTTGGGCCGTGTAGTGGTTTTGGGGTGACAAGGAGGTGACGAGGCCTCCTTGTGGAGGTTTTATGGCCATATGATGGTATGGCGATGGTGAGGAGGTGATAATGGTGCTTGTAAGCTGCTTAGGAGGGTTGTAGAGGCGGTGGTGAAGTGTTTGTGGTGTTGTTTGGCCGAGAACTCAAGTAGGTGACAAGTAGGTGATGCACCTACTTGTAAGATACTTGGGGAGGTGCTAGGGAGGGTGCTAGGATACTTGGTTGAGGTGTTTGGGTACTTAGTTTAGGTTTAGGGTTAAGTTATGTTTAGTTATAACCTAATTTTGCTTAGTGAGAGATTAGGGTCTAGCTTAGGGTTTAGTGCCTAGGTTAGGGTCCTATAAGTGTTTAATGACTATTCCTAAGTCCTAAGAGGCTTATACTAAGTGGTAGTACCTTATGGGAAAGATTTGGGAAGGTTTGACCTAATTTCCGGGAAGTTATAACCTAGTTATGGTTTTGTGCCTAAGGGACTTGTACCTAAGCTCTAATGGGTTGTACTAGTGCCTAAGGGTCCTAAGGTATCCTAATGTTCATAAGGTAACTCATACTTAAGCCTTGAACACTTTTAAATTAGTTTAGTTAAGCATATATGGTTTAATAGACACATATACTTAATTAGGGTTTATTATGGTTTTGTGATATGTTTAGTGTGTTAGATTGGTAAATTACTTATTGTGGTGTTGTTGTGATCTTATGCTTGACATACCAGAGGTTTATAGTATGTGATTGTAGAGATCTTTGGCTTTTGTGGATACGTGAGCAGGTCTAGAGAGTCATGCAAGTAGTGAATGCACATAAAAAGCAAAAAATTTACCTGGGAAATACCTACTATAAGTATTTGTAATGGGAATGATAGTGATGAGATTTTGTGGGTTGTTACAAGATCAATGATTCAACACATCCAAGAAAAATGCGAACTCGAGTCTATCAAAAGAAATCCAACCTTATTGTATGTTTGGCGTGTATAACTCATATCAAAGAAGAGTATATCAAATGAAACAAAACAAATACATTTCTTCAAAGTTTTTCTTTACATTTGATCTACAAAATGATGAAGTTATTGATGTTTGTCAAATTTGATCAAGTGACAATTTGACAAATTTATTCACAAAATCTTTGCCGACAAAAGTTTTTGAGCAGCTTGTTCGAAGATCGACATTCAACACTTTAAAGATATGCCTAAATTTGAGGAGGAGCATTATGCACAATGTATTCTTTTTTCCTTCATCAAGTTTTTATCCTATTAGATGCCTTTTTACACAATCCGATAACCAATCGAAGATCTCCCTCACGAAACCCTAAATCAAAACAAACCCTAATTTCCGCCTTCAATCCATAACCCTAACCCTAATTCCGCCATGGCCAAGAAACGAAAGTCACGCGCTTCACAACCCTCACAAGAAGAAGAAGAACCCCAACAAGAAATCAAACAAGAAGAAGAAATAGAAATCAAACAAGAAGAAGAACAACAACCTGTTGATGAGCAGCAAGAAGAGGAGGTTGAAGAAGAACCTGAAGAAGAAGAAGAAGAAAACGAAGAAGAAAATGAAGAAAACGATGAAGAAAACGAAAACGACGACGTTAAAGACGTGAAAATCGAAACTAACGGAGACGTAACGGAAGAGGATTTACCAGAAGAGCCAGTTGAGAAGCTTCTAGAGCCTTTTTCAAAGGAGCAATTAGTTTTGTTAATGAAAGAAGCGGTTGATAAGTATCCTGATTTAATAACAAGTGTCGAAAAGATAGCCGATGCTGATCCTGCTCATAGGAAGATCTTTGTTCATGGCTTAGGTTGGGATACCACTACCGAGACTTTGATTAGTGAGTATGAAAAGTATGGTGAGATTGAGGATTGTAAAGCTGTTGTTGATAAGGTTAGTGGAAAGTCCAAAGGTTATGGGTTTATTTTGTTTAAGAAGAGGATTGGCGCGAAAAAGGCGTTGAAGGAGCCCCAGAAGAAGATTGGGAACAGGGTTACTAGCTGTCAGTTGGCGAGTGCTGGACCAGTTCCTGCGCCTCCGCCTGTTGTGAGTGGGAGTGGGAGTAAGGGCGTTGTGGTGTCGGAGTATACGCAGAGGAAGATTTTTGTTAGTAATGTTGCTGCGGATATTGATCCTGCTAAGTTGACTGAGTTTTTTGCCAAGTTTGGGGAGATTGAGGAAGGGCCGTTGGGTTTGGATAAGGTGACGGGTAAGCCGAAAGGGTTTGCGTTGTTTGTGTATAAGAGTATTGACAGTGCTAAGAAGGCGTTGGAGGAGCCGCATAAGATATTTGAAGGGCATACTTTGAATGTTCAGAAGGCGATTGATGGGCCCAAGCCGGTTAAGGGTGGTTTTGGTGGTGGTGGTCAGCATCATCATCAAGGTGGGTATGGTAGTGGTGGGCATCATCATAACAAGAAGGCCAAGTATTCGGGTATGGGAAGTAGTGGTGGACAAGGACATTTGATGGCGCCTTCTGGCCCGGGTATGGGGTTCAACCCTGCCGTTCCTCCGCCTGGTGCATTGACTCCGGTTTTGGGTCAGGCGCTGACTGCGCTGCTTGCGTCTCAGGGAGCTATGGGGATTGGTAATATTTTAGGAGGACTTGGTGCTGGAAACCCGCAGGGTTCTGGATATGGGAATCAAGGAGGTGCAGGGTATCAGCAAGGTGGGTATGGTAATCCACAGATGGGTCAAGGCGGAAGGCCGCAACAAGGTGGTGGATCGTACATGGGCCAGGGTCACTAGGTATATATCTTTTTGAATTATATGCTGTTGTGTAGTTTGATTATTTGTTTCTTGCTATACTATTAAAAGTTTGCTGTTAGGGTAAGTATGTGACTGAGTGTAAAAGAATTAGGAAAATCAACACTTAACATGAATAAAGGATGCAGGGCTAGCCTGAGTTTAAGGTCTGTCTATTGAAGGGGCCAAAACATTTTTGTAATGTTTCTATTTTCCACATCTGAAAAAGTTTGCAAATTTTTTGTTTCGTTCTGTGATGATTTTTGTTGTCTCATGCTTTTGTGATGATTTAAGAGGTAATGTTTTGCTGGTGGTCATCAGGAAAGCTTATTTAAGTGCTAAATGTTTTGTATGAAGATGACCTCAAAATCAAAAGTGTCTAAGAAAGCTTAGGTTAGGAATACCATATAAGATGGGATACTTTAACTGTCCCTATTTATATAAGCTGGGCAGGAGATGAAGGTATTATTATTTGGTGAAGGATAAGTCACAAGACTCAGGATCCTTGTGTTTTTAGTAAATGCTGATATATTAAGATCAGTAGATTATATTTAAGGCCCAACTTTAGATAACTTCGTAGGGGGGACTTGTAGCTGGTAGAGAGCTAGATAAGTGACGTCTAATAAAAAGGAAATAAGTGGTGTAGAGCCTAATAGATTAAGCTTACATGCATATCAACTAATATGTTCTGTGATAATTTAAGTTTCATATGTCCTTGATCCAGACAAGATGACTATTATGTCATCTTGCTCTATATGCTATTCAAACTAAAGATTTTATAATTGTTTCTTACTTTTGAAATTTGACAGGGTGTTGCCAGTCCAGGTAGGTAATTATTTATGATATATGTTTCTCGTTTGTTGCTTTCATTTTACAAATTTATAATTGTTTTTTTCTGGATACTGTTTTTACTTATTTATAAAATGTTTGTTACATGTATTATTTTAAATTCAAGGTTCTTTTAAGCTATGAAGGGCGTCCTCTTCGTTTTATTTGACCAAGTTTTTCTGCTAGAATCATATCTTTGAAATCAAGTTTTTATGGATATTACAATTTATTGTGCAGATTCAACCCTAGATGCATCAATCTTTTTGTTTTGGACTCTGCTGATTCTTCTGAAGTTCAAGCCAGTCATGCAAATGAAGTCTTTACTTATGTAGCAAAAACTTATGATTTGCTTAGCAGAATAAAAAAACTTGTATTTGCTTTCATGGTCTGTTTTAAAAACGTTGTAGTATTTTAGTTCGTCTATGTTTCCAAAAAAAAAAAAAACATTGGTAGCTGGTAGGACTTTGCTATGGTAAACCTCATGACTGGTATTTTAAAATGTTTGATGCACTTATTTTCTACTTTTCCAACCTCCATAGTTTCATGTTCTCTTGTATGTCTTTGTTGTTTCAACTATTATATATCTTTTAAAATCCTAACTTTTGTGTGGGTTTTTATTTTGGCTTATACCTAACGGGACAGTTGTCTGCAAATAATCATATTGCTTGTGTTTCATATTTGGTTGCTTGAACGACCAAACTCGTAAACCACCCTCCACCAGTGGCTGTTTCAGGTAAATATACAACTTCCCATCACAGTTGGTTGTGTTGTGTACTCAAATCATATATTTACAACTGGAAGTGATGATGGATGACCCACAAGCTTCTCATGAGCGTCGCTCTAAATACAAATGACTTGTATTTTTTCTAGAGTGACTTATGTTTTTTTAATATTTGATTTGAGCTGGGTTATTTGTTCTTTTCTTGGAAATGGCAAAATGGGCTGGTTGGGGAATGGCTTAGAATAGACTCCATAACTAGTAGCAAGTTTGTTTGACTTGGGCAGACCTTTCATCACTTCATGTCTTCTCTCTTTTGAAGTAAAAAACTAATGATTTGAATATGGTTACAATAGTAATATAGTTATAATGAAGAAAATGAGTTAAAAATTTATTAAATTTTGAGAACATATTAGGCGACTAACCCTTTTTTAACTCTTAGGAAATAATACTGTAAGCAAAATGAATTAATAGAATAAAATATGGTTTTTGAATATGAAGTGGTTCATAATACAGACCATTTTTGTTTGAAGTATTAGGTGCTTCATAATCTGAATTTTGTATATGAAGTATAGGGCTTTGCTGTTAAAACCTTAGGCACATTTTCTTTTTACAATGGTGACAATTCAGAGCAGAAGCTTTTAGGCTATCCATTTATATTTGGTGTTTTGAGGGTTTCCTTTGCCGAAGCCCAGGAAATTGAGAGGAACTGAAGAAATGGTAAATGATCTGTCTACGACTAGGCAGCACTCGGTGTGCAATGATCTATAGGCAGCACCAGTGGCATTGAGGTAAATGTTTTGATGGTTGATAATGTTTGACTTCCCCAAAGCATAAGATAATAAAAAAATTTGGTCACTCGAATTCTTCAAATGGATATTGGTCAACAATAGTTTTAATATCTTTTGAGTTTCCCTCCACTTACCGACACTGTGATTTTTCTAATGTCTGATAGTGGTTCGTTAACAGACATCCCAATGTCCGCTTTATTAAATTTCTAATATTTGCACGCCATAAACCATCGTCTTTTGGACCGATTAGGGAAACGCTTTCTTTAAACAATGGATACAAAGAATATCAGAGTATGTTTGAAGTCGAGTAGTACGTTATTCGTAAGACGGGGGAACTTTGAATATTACATATTTATAGTTTTTTGAACTCTAAGGTAGATTTTTTAAAGATAAAGGCAGTACGTTCTTATTAAAAGTTGCTACATACACAAATTTGAGTTGAACACATACATCAAAGGTCTTCCTGGTGGAGATGCTGTTTCGGTGTCGAGTTGGTCTATTTTGAAGAATTTGGCTGGGGAGCTGGTTGAAGAATGACATGAAGGGGGTATGCTCTGACCTGAGAAGTTGGCAGATTCCTGGATCTTCTCTTTGACCACAATTTTGTCATGCATGCCAAAGTTCTAAAGCTTGGATAGGATACGATCATATTATTTGGTTTCTTGTCTGACAAGTTTATGAATTCTGACTATTCGTGAAGTGGGCTAGGAGGCTGGTGACGAGTGCAAAGGTTGTGGTTGCCACTGTTTTTAATTTTCTTTGTGGGCTTTCTTATCCTTACAGAGTTGCAGGCATGTTGTATAAGATGCAACTGGTATGATGGTATATTCGAAGTTAATGAGAGTAAGTAGTTCCGGGGGTAGATGATAGTATATATTGTTTTAGGTGCTATTGTTTGTAAACGTGTAATTTTGAGTAACGTACTTGCCCCTTATAGTTCAAGGATAGGGTTCTACATTTTACAATCTGGTTCTGTTGGTAAACCGATGAATCGAAATTTAAGAAGTCATGGCTCAAAATGTTTAAGAGGAGCACAATAATGAATGTAGAGCAAGTACCAATACAACCACACTATAGAATGCCATGTGGCAGATGAATGATAGTTTTGAAATACATATCTACATTTGGTCCTTCGGAGATGTTTCTATGTATTCACGTCATTTGACTCCCTGAGTTGACTTTTAAAACTACCCTAGTGTTTTGTTGGAAATTAAGGCTATGTTTGGCAAAAATAGCTGTGAGCAGTAGCAGTGAGCGGTAGCCAAAAAAGCTCACAGCTTCATAAAGAAGCATTGGGAAAATGAGCTTTCCTAAAAAATAGCAAAGCCTACAGCTCTCATGCCAAACGAACACTAAAAATCAAAAAGCTCATTGTTCACCTCTCATTGCCCAAAAAAGCTCCAAAAAAACTTTGTGCCAAACATAGCCTAAATACACCCAACTAACAGCTAATATTTGATAAAACAGCCAATGAATGATAAGAACTGGTTTATTTCTTGTGTGTGATTGTTACTCTATAGGAGAGTTCTTTCTGGTTGAAGTTTGTATGGTTGAGAACTGATACCTCAAATGGAGCCTTCCAAATGGTTGCATACATTGCTGAAAAAGCAATAAGCTTCATGAAACATGATTATCAAGATTTGGAGCCTTCCAAACGGCTGCGTTCACTGCGTACATTGCTGAAAAAAGAAAAAAAAAAAAAAAAAAAAAAAAAAAAAAAAAAAAAAAAAAAAAAACTGAAAAAAAAACAAACAAAACAAAAAAATATTTATTAATATAAAAAAAAAAAAAAAAAAAAAAAAAAAAAAAGCTTTATGAAACATGATTACCAAAGCAAATATTTTTTTTAGCAGTTAATATATGTGAATCTTCCTAGTTAGACAATCGACATCACATTTATAGTGTTCTTTCTCGAGTAAAAGCCACTTAAGGTTGCTCATGGGTAATATGCTGTGAATGACATCCTTGCAAACTGCGCGCCTTGTAGGTTGTAATTTGAATCTCTTAGCTTGGACCAGGTTGTCAACATTTGAACTTTAAGCCAATGGCTGCAAATTTAATCACATTGTCAATACTTCAAGTTTAATCACATTGGCAAAACATTAACCAACCAGGCAAACACAATGACTGGAACATAACCCTGAAATGCTTTGAAAATAAACCTGCTTTAAGACCGACCAAAACCTGAACTAGTAAATTGATTTGACCAAAACCTGACCTAGTAAATTGATTGACAAACAGGAAATGGAGGGGTTTGAGGAACTTTGTGTTTGAATATGTGGTCAAAATATTGAATGACAATTGATGGTGTCATCAAACATACTGATGTTAATTAAGAATAAAATTAATGTATGATTAATTTTAATTCATGAGACATTAGTAAGATTAATTTTTGGTAATTAATGTGACCATTTTCCTCCATCTTTATTCCCTATAAATTGTGTACTCTTCTTTCATCCTTGAACACACCAAGAAACACTACTCTATCCTCTCCTTTCGTGTATTTAGATTTTTTGTGTATCCGTTCGTAATAGAGTGAAGGCACGATTTTGGTTCGCCTTGATAACCCGTGTGTGCTAACGGAGTTATCCGTTGTTGTTGTATCCTGGGAGATAGACATTCACGATTCTCAAACACCGTGGAGAGGATGAATCTGTCTTAAGGAAATAGTGAGCATCACACGCCTCAACATTTTCCTTACTTGTGTTCTTTGAGTCTAAACAATCAAACGGTTCACGGTATCGTTCTATACACTTTATCTTTTATTGTTGTGATCAACATATTATTTGTTTGTCTCTTATAGCAATACACAATCTTAAGACAGATTCATGTTTGTTATAAGAGATACATGTTCAACATTAAAATCGTGAAAAGATGAGTGCAAATTGTGTTTTCAAACTGATATATCAGATACAAAATATCTGCATTACTTTTGGAGAAAATTGAACTTGTATGCTAATATTATATTTATCATTTTGGAGAAAGAATTCAACTTTGCATGCCATGTACACTCTTGGATAAATGAACTTTGTTCACAAGCCTTGTGTTACTTCTAAGTGTGTTTGAGAAACGACGTGCCTCTACTTTGGAGAATTCATAATTGTTTGTTTTAATTTTATGTTCGGATAAAACATTTAGAAAGAATTGTTTTCGAAAGTGTTTAGGTAGATACACGTAACTATATGCATTGTCTTCGTAAACATTGTTGTAGTACTAGTTTAATGCATATGCTAGTTACTTCAGTATGTAGTTTCTACCTTATTAAAGAGTTTACAATGATTTTCAAATAGTGGTTACCTTGAAGGTACTGGTCAAACTTATTTTATTTGGTAATAAATAGATGTGGAACCCAAGGGTATGGATCAGTGAGAAGAAAACTTAAAATGAGAAGGATGAGAAATAACTATAACCACATATTTGAGATGCATCGACTTGAATTAGATGCATCTTTATTCATTTAGATGCATCCCAATTAGTTTCGAAAATGATTTTGAAGTGAACAAGATGCAAAGTAGTACTAGCAACAAATTTGACTCGCAGGAGACGAAAAATACATACTATTCGCCTAACTTGATGCAATGCATCTAATATATGTATATGCATCTAATTTTTTGCTAGAAAATGTATTATGGTGCATCTAAAAGATTAGGGATGCATTTAAATCAAGTCGATGCATATCTAATGTGTGGTTATAGTTATTTCTCATCCTTCTCATTTTAAAATTTCTTCTCATTTGATCCTAAGTCTGTGGAACAAATATAATGTTTTCTTGCATAATTGATTTCTTTCATGGAATTTAATTTGTAATGATAATGAATGTCACTAAATGACTTATGAGTTATTGGGTGATGACTGATGAGTTATAAAATGTTTGTGGTGTTTAATAAGATGCACAAAATTTTAAACGTCCGGTAGATGGTATAATAAAGTTGGTATGTTAGAGTGTTATACAAATATAACTTTTGGTTGCATCGATTATAGTATGATGATATATTTGAAAGAAACATTTGGTTTTGAAAGGAATATTTGGTAGTTCAAATAAATGACAAGCGTAACAGTAGCATCAAAGGAGTATATATAAGTGGTTACTTAATTAAGTTACGTTTATAGTTGACTTGTGCAAACGATATATAACATGAAACTGCCGTTGGTTTGCAAAGTTTTGTGATTGTTATGGCACTAATGATAGTGATTTTTAGGAACATAAAGAATAGTTTTCTGAAATCGTTTTTAGGATTAAACCATTCGGGTTGTTTGTCCTTTGTTTCTAAAGTTTGTGAATCAATATTATGATTGAACAATAGAGTGTTCAAAGCATGTTGGCTAAAATCTTGTCATGATACTCGTTTGTGTAACTAGTATTGGTTTTCATAATGAATGGAGATTAAGGTCATTCTTATGGAATGTGAACTTTGGTGTTATTTGGAATCCAAGTACTTGTTACAACTATGTAGTCGTGAAAAATATGCATTTTTCGCATAGTCAATGAATGAGTTTGAGCCCAATTTTAAGTGTGTGGTAAGACACTAAACTTGATTTGTGAAAAAAAAAATAAAAAAATTAAGCTTGTTGAAAAAAAAAATGTTTTGTTTTATTACAATTATTATTTGGGTAAAAGTCATAAATACATAATGTACTTTCCAATTTGACTCATTATACATATTGTACTATTTTTATTGCTAAAATGCTTAATCAACTTTACCCTTTTTTTCATTACGCTTATCATTTTTCAATTTTTGTAAATTGCTACGGGGGATAGCCGGTTTCCCGGTTATTTGATTTTATTTATTTCCACGTTGCATTTTAAATTTGTTTTAGAATTAGTGACGTGGATAATTATTAGGATATAACCCTATATTTTCCCCCAAATCTCATTTCCCGCTAACACAACACACACACTCCAAGCCCTAATTTCGTATAATCAAAATCTTGCAAAATTGGCATCGATTGGTCTCAGGTATGTAAAAATAATGTTGTTTTAAGTGTTTTAAGGTCCTCTAATTCATTAATTGATAAAAGCCCTAATTTTATAATAAACCCTAATTTTGCAGTTTTGTTTAAAGATGGTTAATTTCACCATTAACCTCTATCATCATGGTTTTTTCGTGGGCAACCCTCTTCATTATATGGATGGCGACCTTNAAAATAAAAAAATTAAGCTTGTTGAAAAAAAAAATGTTTTGTTTTATTACAATTATTATTTGGGTAAAAGTCATAAATACATAATGTACTTTCCAATTTGACTCATTATACATATTGTACTATTTTTATTGTTAAAATGCTTAATCAACTTTACCCTTTTTTTCATTACGCTTATCATTTTTCAATTTTTGTAAATTGCTACGGGGGATAGCCGGTTTCCCGGTTATTTGATTTTATTTATTTCCACGTTGCATTTTAAATTTGTTTTAGAATTAGTGACGTGGATAATTATTAGGATATAACCCTATATTTTCCCCCAAATCTCATTTCCCGCTAACACAACACACACACTCCAAGCCCTAATTTCGTATAATCAAAATCTTGCAAAATTGGCATCGATTGGTCTCAGGTATGTAAAAATAATGTTGTTTTAAGTGTTTTAAGGTCCTCTAATTCATTAATTGATAAAAGCCCTAATTTTATAATAAACCCTAATTTTGCAGTTTTGTTGAAAGATGGTTAATTTCACCATTAACCTCTATCATCATGGTTTTTTCGTGGGCAACCCTCTTCATTATATGGATGGCGACCTTCGTGTGGTACATAATGTTAACTTTGAAGGTGTTATTTACTCTGAGTTCTGTCATAACCTTCGTAAGCTTGTTGTTATGGCACCTGTTAGCTATTATTATGTTAAAAGTGGTGTCCCAATGAATTTAGGCTTGAAACCCTTAAAAACAGATGAAGATTTAGAAGCTTTTAAAAAAGCAGCTCAAGAAAATAACAGCAAAATAGACATTTATTGTGAGCATAGTGGTTATAATGTTTTAGAAATGCTTAAGAATGATAATCTGGTTAATGAGGAAGATGAACAAGACTTTTCTGATAATGAAAACCAAGATACTCTAGATGATGTTAAGGATTTAGTTGATTTTCAAACAGAGGATGATTCAGATGTTGTCATTCCAAAAATTACTACAAATGATCCTTGGTTGAATAAACTGGTTGGGTTGGGTAAATTCATTGGGCATATGGATGATCCAATCCCCCCTTTGAATGGTAGGTTTATGGTAGAGATTGATGACCCTGAAGAGGATGAAATAGATACTCAATACAAGGTTAAAAAAGGTGTTCAATATCGTGCCTTTGATCCAGAAACCCCATGGAATAGTTGTAAACCAATATTAGGTATGAGGTTTGAGTCACCAGCACAACTTAAGCAATGTTTAGCTAATTATGGAGTTACACATGGTTACCAACTGTGGTACTTGCAGAATGACAGCCATAAATTGCTAGTGTTATGTGCTAGGGATGTAAGTGAAGGTAGGTGTGCTGGTAAAAGAGGTAAAAAAGACAATGAGTCTGCCACATGTAGTACTAAGGGTCAGGGTAGTAAAGATTGTAAAGGTGAATCTAGTAAAATAAGTAAGGCAACAAAAGAGAGGTGGGATAAAAAGAAAGAAGAAGAAAAGAAAAATGTTGCAAACCAAAAGGATTGTAAATTCAGACTTTGGGCTAGTTGGATGAGTACAGAAAGGTCTTTCCAAATAAAGACTTTGTATGCAGATCACAAGTGTAGTAGGAACTATAACTTAGGATCATTGGTGACTTACAAGTGGATAGCACATCATTATGCTAGGGAAATTATTGACAATCCATGGTTAACTTACAGGTATATGCAAAATTCTATAAGGGAAAAGTTTAAAATTGATGTCAGTTTAGGGCAATGTAAAAGGGCTAAACAGGTTGCATTGTTTGACCATGAAGGAGGTTTAGTGGATCATTACAGTAGGTTGTGGGAATATAGACAAACATTACTTGAGTCAAACCCAGGGTCCACATGTCACTTAGATATAGAAGAGAAAGATGATGGGCTGATGTACTTCAAAAGGATGTATGTTTGTTTCTTGGGTCTTAAAGCTGGTTGGAAGGATGGGTGTAGGAAAGTGATTGGTTTGGATGGTTGTTTCCTAACCCATACATGTAAAGGACAATTACTTACAGCAATGGGCAGAGATGCCAACAACCAAATGTTTCCAGTTGCATGGGCAGTTGTTGGTGTAGAAAATAAGAACAACTGGTGCTGGTTTCTTTCATTATTACATTATGATTTGGAGTTGGATAATGGAAAGGGTATAACCATCATATCTGATGCACATAAGGTCAGTATTACTTACACTGTTAAATATGTGTGTTATTGTTAGTAACTCATAAATTGACATCTAACTATCTTTTATACAGGGCTTAATTGATGCAGTTGGTACATGGTTACCTGAGGTAGAGCATAGACAATGTACCAGACATATCTATGCAAATTTCAAGAAGAAATGGAGTGGACTTCAGTACAAGAGGTTGTTCTGGGCAGCAGCTTCAACCACAATCAAAGAGCAGTTTATGCAGATTATGGAACAAATAAAGTTGTTGGATGAAGCTGCCCATAAATGGTTGGTTGAAAGAAACCCAAACAGTTGGAGCAGGGCTTTCTTTGAGATGGACAGATGCACTGCAGCCTTTGAAAATGGCATTTCTGAGAACTTTAATGGAAGGATATTGAATGCTAGAGGTAAGCCTATAATCACAATGTTAGAGGATATTAGGATTTACCTGATGCAAAGGGTATATTTGATGAATAAGAAAGCTATGGACTTGGATGATACCATTACACCAACTGTTAGAAGGCAATTGAACATTCTTACAAATAAACAAAGGTTAGTTTCTCTTTTTTGTATTATATCATTTTATGAATTAAATTTATAAATACTTATACATATATATTATTCTATATAGATTTTGGGATGTTGTTGCTAGTGGTTTCCAAGAAGTTGAGGTAAGAAAAGGGGATGAGGCATTCTGTGTTAACTTGCATACTAAGAAATGTAATTGTAGAATGTGGGAACTTAGTGGAATACCTTGTGTGCATGCCATGGCTGCATATTTCCATATGAAAAAGGATCCTTTGTTAGGGGTTAGTGAATGGTATTCTAAAAATAAATGGGCAGAAGCTTACCAATACTCTATTAGACCAGTCTTAAGATCTAAGTATTGGAAGCCATCAACATTTCCAAAACCTTTACCCCCATTGGAAAGGAAAATGCCTGGAAGACCTAGGAAAAAAAGAAAATAGGCATCCAACAGAAAATGATCATGAAATTAGCAGAGTTGGAAGGATCATGCACTGTCATAATTGTTGGGAGCCTGGACACAATAAAAGGAATTGTGATAAGCCAGCTAAACCAAAGCCACCAAAACAGAATCAATCAAACCCTGCTCCACCTGAACAACCCACAAATACCAATCAGATACCTGAACACTTTGTTGAACAAATGCCAACCTGCATTCCAGATCCTGCTTTACCTAAGAAAAGGGCACCAAAAACTGGGGGTTCAACTAGTGGGACAAAGAAAGGTGAATCAAGTAGCAAGACTGGCACAAAGAGATGTGGTTCATCTAATGCCAATAAAATGTCAAAAAGGTCCAACTTGGGAGGTTCAAGTAGTCAACAAGTATTCACCATAACACCAGAGGTATCACCTTTACAAACTTTGAATTTGTTGATAAAATTAAAATATAACTTTGGGGTTTAACTAATAAATGTTTATGATGCAGGAACAAGAATATCAGATGGGTATGGAGGCATTGCATGAGACTTTAAGGGAACAGGAGTTAGAAAAAGCAAAGTATGCTGAGATCCAGAAACAAAATGAAGCTGTTGACAAATGGTGGGATGAATATGAACAAGAGTGGACTGCTGCTGATTTCAATGAAAAATTTGAAGATCAAATTGGTATATCTGTTTCACCTGGAGAAGAAATATCATTCTTTTCAGATTCTGTGCCAATGAACACTTCAAATGTTGATCTACCAACACAGCAAAGTCATGTTCATCCTGCTAGTGAAGTCAAAGGTAAAGAACCTGTTGATGAAGAAGCTCCACATGAAGATAAAGGGAAACAAATTGCAACTCCAGATATGCCATCACCAGCTGCAAAGAAGCCTAGAGGCAGGCCAAAGAAAACAGCAGCCACAGATTCTATAGTTGGTAGAATCTATCACAAGAATAGAGGTAGATCTGAGAGAATTGCAAACCAGAAGAAGCCTTTTGTGTTTGACAAATATGGCACTGGTTCTACACCAGACAAAGCCTTTGATGTAGAATAGTTGGATTTGCAAGTAGCTTGTTTTGATTCTGCTGTGAACTAGTACCATTTAAAAACTTGTATTTTGTGGATGGTGTGAACTTTAAGAATGGGAATGCAGAATCTTATCTTTATCTACTATTATTGTGTTGTCCAATGCATTATTGGTTTACTTTTTTATCTGTGGAGACCACATGTATTTTGTGCTTTGTGCTGTCTGTGTAGATGTGCATAGCATGTGAATATTGCTTTTGTGCATTGACTATTTTAGATACAGAACATTATTGGATCAAACTTAACCATTTCATTTCATTTCACCCACCAACTTACCATACCACAACATCATTTTCAGTCCCCAACAACCTAAAACAACACCATGATCCTAAAACTACAACAACATCCATTACACACCAACAAAAGACAGCAAAAGACATCCTAAAACAACCTACTCTAATACATCATAGAAACAACATACAACACAGCTATAAACATGAGACACTTAAACAAAAGGGTAGCTTTCTTCTTGCTTTTGACAATTTCCAACTGCATTTCTTCAATCTGCAAGTTCATATCATGCTGATAAACATCAAACTCATGTTCCAAAGTCTGTAAATGGTTTTGAGCAGATACTTCAGCATAGTACAATGATGAGTGTGTAAATACTCATCATTTTCATCATATTTTAACTGCCAAAACACGTGAAAACACTCGGAAATACATCAAAATACTGAAAATATCCCAAAGATCGTGTTTTATATGTTTTAAATGCAAAATGATTAAAAACAAATGAAAATCGTACAAAGTTTGCATAATTGGCAGTTTCAGTCCCCCAACTTTCAAAACTTGACAAAATCAGTCCCTGAGCATTTATTTTGAAAATAAAAGTCAAACCAAATTCTTAAAAGTCAAAATTTATCAAAAATGATCTTTGGGTGAAAAGCTTTCAAAAAGTTACAAGTTTAGTCCCTGAAGTTTCACATTTGGCAAGATTGGTCCCTGAACTTTTAGAATTGGCAGAAATGGCCCCTGGTGGAATATTGTGGAGGGAAAATGCAACTTTGGTCCTTGGAATAATTTTGAAGAAATGGCAGAAGTGGTCCTCAAAGAAAATCAGAATTTACAAAAACAGTCCTTGGGCTTCACTAATTACATAAACCAAATGGACCTTTTCATTTTATCAACCCATAAACCTAAACACCCTTTGTATTACTTAAACCCAAACTACCCTTGGCCCAACTTCCCTTCCAGCCCATAAACAACCCAAGCCCCACACCCCACGTTTTATAACACTTCAGGGTCAAATAGTCAAACATATACCCTGTGTCTTCTTCCACCTCCCTCCCTTTACCCACTGAACATAACACCATCCTCCATCCCTGCTACACTCCACCCTCTCCCCAATACCTCAAAAGCTCCACCCCACTATCACCTTCCCCAACCTCTCACAACCTTATACCTACCACAATTGCCACCCTGGCAATCCAAACCCACACCAACACCTTTTCCCGCCAAAACCCATTGAAGGGCTAGGATCAATTTAAATACAATTGGACGATGGGGATTTGTTCCAGGAAGCACAAGGGACATTTTTACAAGGTTTTCTCTCAGTAAACAAGCACAAGAGACTTACTTCTACCTAATTCGACTCTGCCTATAAATAGGACTTATGTACAGCCTCATGAGGCATCCAATTTTCCTTGTACTTTTATGCTTTATGTTTAGTTTCTTAATGTAATACAATTTCCTTAAATTAATTCAAGTTTCTTTTAGTTTCAAAGCAATTTCCATTTTTCACTTAATTTTCTTAGTTTTTGCAAAGTACTTGTACTCATTCTATTTGTGTTCAAACTCACTCCCAGAAGCTTTTATAAGTCCTTTACAAACTTTTTGAAGTCTTGAATCAGAGAAATTAAAAAAAAAATATATATATACAAGAAAATTACCAAAAAAAGAAAATAAAAAAATGGTGATGAACAAGCTGATGCAGAAGAGCAGTATGGATTGGACATGGTCTAGAGCTCAGGGGAGCACTTAGGATATGTTCTTTAATTCATGGTTCTCAGATTCCTAAATGTTTTGGATGTCAAGTAAGCTATTTGGTCCATTGTTTTTGCATAATCTGTGATTTTTAGTTATATAAGTTAATTATTGTTTACTTCTGCTTAATTTAGTTCATATTAGCCTAGTGGAAGCTTATTTATCAGTACCTTAGCTTGTTCCAACCTTTTGCTTCATTAAGCTTCATATTCTGTCTCATTAGGGGTGTTTGGATTGTTTTGTTTGACTGAGCTTTTGAGTCCTTCAGTGGTCAAAATCAGTTAAGGGCTCATTCTTAGGTTCATATTAGAGTAGTGAAAACCTTAAATTAGTAGTTCTTAAAGAAAAAGTCAAGAATTGAAAGAAGAAGCATTAACAGCCTAGCTGTTGTATAATTTGAAACCAAATTCCTTGATTTCAGTTTGAAAGTAGTTGAGATTGATAGATTCAGCTTCATTTAGGTTCAATATAACACAATCAATCATATTAGCTAAGTACAACTTCACAAAAGTCAACTTGTGCAAAAAGTTCAAAAGTCAAAAATGCATACTGTGAAAAATAGGACAGATTGCTAAATCACTTGTAGGGTTTATGAATGTTTGGAAATAGATGAAGTCTGTTGTTTTGAGTTAATTGGTTGCTGGTGCATCCAAATCAAAAAGAAAATCCAAATTTGAAATTGGTTTGGCCATTGAAAATCAATCATAAAGTAGCATGACTGCTCATTTTGGTCCCCTGCACCTCAGTTTTTGCACAGTTTGATTTGTCCCTAGATTGTTCAATTTTAGATGTTAAGCTGTGATTTTTGTGGTGTTAGATAGCCCCCTAGGTAGTGTTTAGGTTTTTGCTTTTAGGTTTCCCCCCCCCTGCTTATTCATTGCTTATTTTTAAGCCTTCTTTAGGCTGCTTTTGGACTGCTGCTGCTACTCTTTTTTTTTTTATCTTGACTCATGTTCTGAGCTTGTGCTTTTGATTGTGGTTCTTGTTTTTGTTGTTGCTTTTGCTTGTTCTTGTTACTGTTTGTTTGAGCTTATAAGCTTGGGTGAGCTTATTGGTTTATTTAAGCTTTTCTCAGCTTATGTTTGGCTGCTTCTAGTTCTTATTTTCCTATTGTTGTTCTTGTTGAAGTTGCTTGATGTAATCTTGTTCTTGTTGTTGTTTCCTATTAATTTGCCATTATTGTTGTCAAGTTTTTGGATTCTTTAATCTGTTTTGAAATCAAGTTTTTGTTGTTGTTTGCTTCTTGTTGTTGTTATATAGCTTATACAAGCATTAAGCTTGTTTAAGCTCACTTAAATTAGTGTTTGGTTTGGCAGTTTCAAAGAAAAAAAAAGAGAGAAAACAAAGTTTTGAAATAATTTTGATTTTAAGTTGAAATCCATAATTCATTGTTGCAATCTTTTGTAAATTTGAATTTTGATTTGTGTTTGTGTATACGGTTGTGTTCAAGAAGCAGCAAACAAAAGAAAAGAAAAAAAAAGAGAAAGAAAATTTGTGCAAAAAGGTGGGATTCGAACCCCTGACCTCTTGCACACACAGACACACCACACACCACACATAACCAACTGCCCTAGGGACTTCTCAGTTATAATCTTGCAATATTTATTGTTTAACCCTTGTTCTATTTTTAGTTTAAAATAAGCTTAGCAGATTATAATGCTTATTTCTTGCTTATTATGTACTGTAGACCCTGCTTTTTATATTTTTCTTGGATTCTAATTAGCTTGTAGTAATTCCCTAAAAATTTTCAGATTTTTCAGATTAGTTTTTGTATTCATTATAATTTAATTAGTATTAATTAGTATTCGGTGCAGTCCTATCATAAGTCTGGGATTAAATTCATTTGGATCAGAGGTTAAATCACTGATTCGTTTGGTTTTGTGTGCAAAACAACAAGTACCAAAATATCAACAAAGTGAGGTCAAAGTTATCGTGAGTGACAACAAGACTTGGAGAAATACAAGTAAACTTTTAGGAAAAGATACCTCGTAAACTCGTGAATGGATATTTGTGAGACCGGGAAGTGATTTCCGAGTCGTACCCCAACGAGGTGTGAATGAAGCTTCGTGAAAGATCGAGATTAAAGACTTGTATGTTTGGTTGAGAAAGATTGTTGTGTTTTGGTAGTTAAATTA
>LBNU01002721.1:122359-157039 GCA_014162995.1 Artemisia annua | reverse complement strand
CGTTATCTGAATATCATTATAACTGGTCAAGATGGTGCTATGCGAAAAGTAATTGCAGCGGAGCTTCCTGGTTCCATGCCCCGTCTTTGTCATAAATTAGAAGTTATATATCTCTTGTGATAAGTAGTTGGAATTAATTTTATGAGGTCTTTGATAGTTTATGGAATATTTTCCATTTTATCACTTGTGATAAAGCACGAAAATGAATGAAATTATTACATCATTTATGTGGTTACTTGTTTTTACTTGGTAATTTTTGCTTTTGTGAGTACTTGTGATATTATTCTTTAATTGATATATATGTTGACATGTTCCAAACTATTTTGCGAAGTTTATTCCTGAAACCAGTATGATCATAAATTCTCGAGACAATATGAAAACAAAAACATAATAAAATTGAACATTGCACTATGGTATATGAATACAGTATCACAAGTGATAAAGCACGTTTTATTGATACAAAACAACATAATTATACAGAGAAATGAAAATATCACAAGTGATACATAACTTCTAATATATGACACTATAATTAATAAAGAAAGTTTTACATTAATTGAAAGCTTTTGCATGATATGCCAAATGTAAAGCCGGGGCTTGGAACTAGGAAGCTCAGCTGCAATTGCTTTTCGCATAGCACCATCTTGACCAATTATAATGATATTCAGATAACACACAAANAATATCACAAGTGATACATAACTTCTAATATATGACACTATAATTAATAAAGAAAGTTTTACATTAATTGAAAGCTTTTGCATGATATGCCAAATGTAAAGCCGGGGCTTGGAACTAGGAAGCTCAGCTGCAATTGCTTTTCGCATAGCACCATCTTGACCAATTATAATGATATTCAGATAACACACAAAAGCTTTATTGAATGCTTGGAGTAACCATACATAAGATTCAATAGTTTTGTTCTAAAGCAGACCGGAACCAATAGTAAAACATCTCTTGTGAATGTCAATTGCAGTAAAAGGCATAAAAACTATCATGTACCTAGAAAGAGAAATATCTCAGGTGATAATATACACAAAATGTACAAAAACAATGAAATGTCACAAGAGATATTACAAGTTAAAAGGCATACTTGTTTGTTTTGTATGTGGCATAAAAAGAGACGATATCACCAAACTATTTGTGATTGCAAACAAAAGAATCAACAACTGAAGTTGTGGTTCAAAAAGGTACAACATCTCTACAAACAAATTGAACCAGGTCAAACACCTTTGATATCGCCTGTGGTATCACCTGTGATATCATAAGATCCTTCATCACCACAACAGACTCAACAAATAAAAGAAAGCTGACATACCTGTGATATCACCTATGATATCAAACGTGATATCAAGGTTATAGTTAGTACTCTACCAATGGGTTGATAATGGAATGTTTTTTGGTTTGGGAATTAACTTACAACCAGTAGATACGCAAGGGACCACGATATACAAAGGCCATAAGAATTACGAGCTCTAATCTACAGTTTGGGATAAGGTATCAATTGGATATTCATATCTCATTAAAATGTATAATTTAATATAAGAAAAAGGATGTATATCTCTACTCTAAGCCATGAGTGCATCGAAGGCAAGCTCATGCAGGGTTCCTATAGTGCAACCATCACCCCATGCCATGATTTTTCATTCCTGCGTAACCAAAGAAGGACACAATGCAAGTGGAAATTTAGTAACTTATACTATAATGAACAACTAATCAGTAACTTATACTCACAGCCTAAATAATAAGCAATATTACACTATAATTAAAAAAATTATCAGTAACTGATACTCACAGCTTATCCCTACAACTTATATTTTCATCCTCATCAAAATGTCAAAAATATTATATAAACAAATTAAACATCATAACATAAACAACTTATAAATAAATAGACTAACAAAACCAGCTTATAATCATCAACTTCGAATATCACTGGTGATACCACACATACGCTACAGAGCAGATTCAAAACAACAATTAGACACGAAAACAGCATTCAAATGCAGTTAAAAACATAAATTCAACTAACAACTTAATTAATAAGCAAAATAACAGGAGCAGATAACAAGATTATCAAACATTTTTTACTCATACATTTCATCAAACACTTGTTGTACGAATTGATAAGAAGAAATGTTAACAACTTGATTCACATAATTATCAATCGATTCAACAACGTTATCAACCACAACAATATCAATCAAATCTGCTTCTGAAACAAATGCTTATTTCAGATCAAAAGAAGCCATAAAAAATGTTGATAATGATCGGAACAGGGATGGTGATCGGAGTGGTGATGGTGATGGTGATGGTGATCGGAAGTCGGAACGGTGATGATGAAAGACACGCTAACTGTCGATCGTAATAGTGATGGTAATCGGAACAGTGATGGTGATGATGAGATGATGATCGGAACAGATGGTGATCGGAATGGTGATGGTGATGATGATCGGAACGGTAATTGAAGGTCAGGATAACTAATTTATGGAGGGAAGGAATGAGAGCAGAGGAAACACACACACGAAATGTGTGTAAAAAATGAANTCACATTTTTGTAACAATCATTGAAATGATTTTGTGAGTGAAGTTGAGCCAACATCGATTGTTTAGAAGCATAACCTTCATTTAATATCCGAAAACTTAAAAGATCAAACAAAGTATAAAAATCAAAAAAAAAAGGACGAATCGTCTCAAACAAATATAAAATCAAATCCAAACAACAACTTCATACTACTATCCCATCAGTGAACATTAAATCCTAAATCCCATCTAATACTAACAAACTTCGAACAACAAATAAAAATCAAATATCTCAGTTTAAATTTTCGTGTGGTACATCAAACTCAAAGATCAGTTCACGAAAATATTAACATATCATAGATCTTTTTTTTTGAAGAATAGCTCCTTTCAGTTTTCGAACGGTTTAAAGGAAAACACAAAACCAAAAGGTTTCCTACCTCCTTTTGTTCGATTAAGACAATAACAAGAAACGAAAATTAAATCGGATCTCAATTAGTTATTTCGTGGCATTCAACTTAACATCAAGACCAATCAAGATCCATCATACGAAATAATAATCTTCACTAATCCGTGTTGAAGCTCTTGCTTCTATTTCTATACGAAAAATCAAAAGAAAGATAAAAACAAAATTGTTTCATATTCCTTTTCTTCGGATTAAATCAAGAAAGGGATGAATTGACTTTTAATCTGGGTTTGTCTTTGAGAGAAAAGTGAGAGTGTGGCTGCGTTTTTTTAGGATTAGGGTTTACAAAAAGGTAGGGTATGAACTATTGGGAGTGTTTTATACCCGAAAATAAGGGTAAGGTATTATTGGACTTGGGCTTATGTGTTAGAGATTAGAGTTGGGCAGTGTAGGCCCAAACAAAATACTAATAGCCCAAAAACATACACTTCTTTACAAAATTACACACTTCCATATTAAAATCAAAATTATGTACAAAAGAAAATAATACTAATAAATATAAACAAAAATAAAAATCCAACAACATAATGAAAACAGCCAACAACTAAACTAAAATTTATTCAAATTCAAATATGTATAACACATTCTACTTAAAAACACACACACACACACACACACACACACTCAAACATATACATTAACTAACGGAAAACAAATAACGTGCCTCAAACACTTATATAACAAAATTAATATCAACCAAGACATTCCCGCAGCAACGCGCGGGTTTACATGCTCGTAATTACTAATATGGTACAGCTAATGATCAGATCTCTATGCCTACTAATTGATCTTATCTCGTTGCAGCTAACAACATGTATAAAAAAGAATTGAAAGGAACCCATATTTGCAAAAACTCTTGTTCGTATATGGACCGTAATCTGCTTGTGTTTGTGTTTGTGAAGCTTATCAAGTATACTAGTGCATACATTAAATCCCTATTGGCAAGATTAAAATCAAGTTGTGAATGTTATTCATCATCATCATCTCTTAATATCAATTTACAAAGAGTTATGAAATGAATAGTAAATCAAGGGTAATATTGCTTTTTTATTTGATTCGTACTCGCGACTCGACCCGTGACTCGACTCGTAAGATTCTTGATATTTGAAAAATATATTAACATATAATAAATGTCTAAAAACCAAATATAAGCAAATTATTCAAGCACATTTTAGTACGAGTAATATTGGAAGCTCGTTATTTGAGGCGAGTCATATACTAACACAAAGTATCTAAATGGCACATATATTGTATCCAAGAATATTACGTAATACAAACGATCTCATAATAAACCAATTAGTGCCGAAAGGATTGAAGATCATGAAAATTATCTTGAAGATGAGAATGAAAGAAGTAGTGCATTGTTTCTTTATTTTCATTTTTTCATGTGATGTAAACCATCATCAGTTTAAAAAACCAAAAGCAAAGTCAAATTAGACATAAAAAGTTAGTATTGATTTAAGGTTACAATGTTGGGATGTGTGGTTATTTAATTACTAGACTCGTAAAATATAAGCGGGTTCTAATTATGTGTTAAATGACTAAAATCACATTTGAGTTTCATGATCGTAACAAGGCAGTGTTCTTTTTTCAGCTGGAATACTGCAAAGATTTAACCGGGAAAATGAAAGCTAATGGTTTTCGAGCTGAGTTGTGCATAGGGATGGCAAAAGCACCCGAAACCGATGGAGAAAACCGAAACCCGAACCGGTTGGGTCGGGTGCGGGTGCGGGTTGGCGGGTTTGGATGCGGGTTTGGGTATTCAAATATTTTTTTAGTCGGGTACGGGTTCGGGTACGGGTTTTAGTAATATCCGCCCGATTACCCGTACCCGTACACATATCCGTTTACCCGAATTCAAACCCGCTTTATTAGTATTCTAATTAATTAGAGTATATATATTATATATATAATTTCTTTCATTATAATTTTTATATTAAATATCTCTATTATCTAACACATTTAGATATTGTACATGAATCATTTGAAAGCGTTAATCTCTTTATACGATATTCATATCCTTTAACTTTAGAAGAAATTGAATATATTATGGTGTGTTTGCTTTGTTATATCGATGAGTTTTAGTGTGACTTTATTTTCATATCTTCCATTTTGTTCATCGAATATTCGGTTGCGGATGCCCGAAACCCGCGGGGAAACCCGAAAAACCGACGGGTAATATTAACCGGGTACCCAATGGGTAATGGGGCGGGTACGGGTCTGGGTACTATAAACGGGTTTGGGTACGGGTACACTAGAACCCGACCCAAACCCGACCCGTTGCCATTTGTGCAAGGGTGAGCGACTGCATGGTTGTTGTGGGGCCCAAGCAGGTTGAAACAAAAGATACCGTTAATGGTTGTTGTGGGGCCCAAGGATGTTGAAATGCATAGATGCAAAATATACTACGGAGTATTAATGATGTTGTTGACAGGAACATTTATTTGACATGACTTGTAAACGAGGATTGTTTGGTGCAAATGATAAAGGACTGATTGGTGATTTTGGTAGAACATACAATTCATAACAAATATAGACAAGAATAACAAAAGTTACTGTTTATCTTGATTTTTGACCGAGGCTTTATTCATTTATATCAATATTTATAGGAGTTGAAATGTAAACGGCCTTTTTTACTTCGTACACGGGAATCTCTTGACTATTGACATTACCCTTGCTGAATTTGACTAAATCCTAGTAAGTTATCCTTCCATATGTGCCACTCCCTACCGTCACCACTAACTTTCCGATCCTCTTCCACCTTCCTGCCGTGTTATTTTCCTCTGTCATACTTCCATCTTCATACCAGCACACATATGCATCCATAAAAGCCGTACCCTCTTTTATTATTATATTCGGCACCCCTTTAGCAGATCACATAGGAGAAAAGAAGACAGCCGCCATTGAAGACTACTAACTACATTTATTATTTTTGGTTCCTCGGCGAACATGCATAGGAGAAAAGGATTTAATTCCTTTGGTGTAATTAGTATGTAACATGCACATCATTATTAAATATGATGTCTAGTAACGCGATGCTTGGCTAAACTTTTTGTAATCTCTCCCGGTAAAAGATATTTAGTTTGATCAAGAAAGGAAAAAAAAAAAAAAAAAAAAAAAAAAAAAAAAGTTTTTATTTTTGATTTTAAGGATGCTTTAGTTTATCCGGTTTGGTACAAATACTTTGGTCCAGCCGGTTTATTGTTGTTTATTAGTCGATTGTTCGTACAGCTTTGTTACCAGTCGACAAAGTCGACCGTCGGTACCAGTCCCTAAAGTCGACCGTTAGTATAGTTGTGTTACTAGTCGACGTAGCCGACCGTTGGTACCAGTCAACTAAAGTCGACCGTTGGAACGGTTTTGTTATGAGTCGACCGTTGGTACCAATCGACTAAAGGGTTTCTTTGTATTATAAATATCGATCAATAAGTATAACACCTCAAGGGAGTTTCAATGTAAACATACGGTCATACATAAACGAGTAGTTTTAATTTGTTTTTGATATATCAGATTTTATGCAAAATTATTATAGGTTCTTATTGTAAAATATCAATCTGTACAAGAAAATATTGAAACCACAACTTGTTTGAAGCATCACAATAACAACCAAACAAGAAAAAGGTAACATTTTAACAATAGTATAAAACCAGCTATTATTTGTCACACTCTAACACGTACAATTGTGAACAATATAAAAGTTAAAATCCGATAACCATGCAATCAGAAGATTTGGATTTGAGTTGGCTGTCCTTAAATCAACATAAAATATTTAAACAAACAACTCTAACTTTGAGATACGGCCTTTTTCCCCTTTTTTTGTACACAAAAAATGAAAGAATTTGCACCCATGATGGCGGAAGGGTGTCGAAATAACCTCTAAAGTATGTGGTGCCGATGACAGTGACGACAAGAAAGTGGAAGATAAGCTTTATGATGTGGTCTGGGTTTTGAAAAGTCAATGGCTAAAACAATGTTATATAATCTGAGCCTTGTCAATGCACTTAAAATTTCTGTGTGCAAAACAATTTTATCCGCGTAAATATCAATTCTTTTTTAAAATCACATGTGATTTATATGAGCGAAAATTTCAACATAAAAAATAAAGCTCGAAAAAAAAAAAATCGCCAAAAGTGTATCGAAATACCCCTCTACTGAAAGATAAATAAAAAAAATGTGATCTTAAAAGTCACACGTGATTTGTGAAATCACACTTGATTTTGAAAATAACAAATCACGTGTGATTTTTCTGGGCGAAAATTTCAGCACTAAAAAGTAAAGCTCGAAAGAAAAAACCATCGAAAGTATATCGAAGTGCCCGTCTACTAAAAGATAAAAATATTCTCGTCGCGATAGTGTATTTTTCGTAGTTTGAAGATTTAACGTTTGCAATATATTGTATTTTCAAAAAAATGTGAAAATGGGTTTTTTTGTTTTGATGAAAAAATAAATGGCCAAAATCTTTTCATTTGATCTTGATCTATGTTGATCTCACCTCTATACTTGATTATATAATGCAACTCGTCATGATAATAGATATATGCAATTCTCTAATAAAAAGATGTGAGATGTAACTCGATACGAAAAATATATTAAAATCAACAAGCATAGTAATCGTGCCTCATAAATTACGTAAAACTTATTAATACACCATATTTAACGTTTATGCAATAGCCATGGCTACGTAAGATTGCCCGTAAAACCGTTCATGAGATAATAAGTTGCAAATTTTCTAACCCTAGTTTAAAATTATTGTACTGAGAATTATATAAATATTTAGTTACAAAACTGAATTTTAAAAATTGAATGATCATTATATATATGTGTAGTTAAGAACTCAATAACAATTATCACCTTTTTTTATTCATTTTTAAAGTGGACTTCGAAAAGGTCTTCAATAGTATAAATTGGAGTTTCATTCTAAATATTATGAATGGCTAAATGGTGTAATTGGGTGGATGTATGTCTCCAATTGGCGAATATGTCCATCCTTGTGAATGGATCACCTACGGAGGAATTTGATCTTAAAAGAGGGGGGTTAGACAAGGTGACCCATTATCACCTTTTTTAAATGCAATTGTTAACGAAGCGGTGGAAAATGGGATATTTAGAGGGGTTAAAGTATGCTCAAATAACGTCACGATGTTTCATTTACAATATGCGGATGACACTATAATCTTTGAAGAATGGGGTAAGGATAACGCCAAATCTCTTATGTATGTTCTTAAGCGTTTCGAGGAGGTCTCCAGGCTACGGGTGAATTACAATAAAAGTAAGTTATATGGTATTGGGGTTAATAAGGGGGAATTGACGGATATGGAAAATTTGATGAGTGTGGTGTCGGGGATTTCCATTCACTTACTTGGGATTACCGATTGGTGGAAACATGAGAAGGATTAGCACTTGGAATCGTGTAGTGGAAAATTCAAGAGTCGATTGGCCGATTGTAAAGCTAAAACAATTTCGTTTGGGGGGCGTTTAACATTAGTTAAATCGGTTCTAGGTAGCTTGCCATTGTATTATTTTTCGATGTTCCATGTACCTTCGAGCGTGTTAATAAATTTTGAGAGAATTAGAAAAAAATTCTTTTGGGGAGGGGTTGTGGAAGGAAACTAAATTTCTTGGGTCAAATGGGATACCGTTATTGATTCACATGGGGTGGGGGGTTTAAATATTGGGACTTTGCAGGCAAAAAATTTAGCATTATTAGGTAAGTGGTGGTAGAGGTTTACGAATGAGGGGGAGTTTATGGGTTAAGGTAATTAAAAGCATCCATGGTGGTAGTGGGAGGTTAGATGAGTATAGGAAAATATGTTTGGGGGGAGGGGTTGTTAAAACAGTAAGGGGGTGTGGCGGGATATTGTGAGGGTTGGATAGGAGTTGGAGGGGTTGGGGATATAGTTTACGTCTACTTGTTTGGGTGTGTTAGGGGATGGGAAGGATATTAAGTTTTGGACGGATAGGTGGGTTGATGGGCAAAGACTTTGTGATAGATTCTCTAGGTTATTTCATTTAGATAGCAATAAGGAGGGTACTGTGATGGATAAGAGGTTGTGGGTGAATGGTGAGTGGTGTTGGAATTGGGATTGGGGGAGGGAGATTAGGGGTAGAGTGTGTATGGAGCTTGACGATCTAGTTGGTGTCTTGCAAAATGTTGTCTTTTCTAACAATTGTAGGGATAGATGGAAGTGGACGCTATTCAATGATGGCGATTTCAAGTTTTTAATATTTATCAAAGATGGTCGAGGAAAAGATTTTACATGTGAAAGTGGGGGTCAAGAAACTATTTGGAACAAGATGGTGCCGAACAAGGTTAACATTTTCGTGTAGAGAGCTTTAAAAGGAAGACTTCCTGTTCGAAAGGAGCTAGATAAGAGAGGTATTGATTTTGATTCAGTGCTTTGCCCAAGTTGCAACAATATGGTGGAATCATGTGCTCATTGCTTGGTCACGTGTGATCTTGCAAGGAGTGTGTGGGATAAGGTTTTAGTTGGTGGAAGATAGGGGGTATTAACACTTTCTCTTATTGATGATTTTTTTTCATAACATGGAAACGTTAATGTCCCTAATAGTATTTCTCGTGTTTGGCAAGCGGTCGTTGGACGTCCGGTTACTACATTTGTAAAGAAAGAAATGCTCGTGTGTACGCTAGAAAAGTGGCAAGTGTTAGAATTTATGTATCATGACAATCATATAAATAAATAAATCATGTAGTCACATATTGCGGAAGCGAAAGAACGATTATAACACATAATAGATTAACATAAATTAAATAGGAACGTACCTTTAGGTCCTAGCAAGAACAAGAACCAAACTTTAAACCTTCAATAAAGATGAACCCTAATTAGGGTTTATGTGAATTAGGGATCTATTGATTAACCCCTTACCGTTTTGTTAATCGATCCAAGAAGAATAACAAAAGTATGTTATATCCGAGATCTTGTACACACGTACTATAACCGATCAAAGATTGATGCTAGTGAATAAACACAATTATTAAACCAAAACTATTTGTTCAATAAACCTTGAATCTATTATTCAAGAAGGAAGTACATAATAAATATATATATATATATACATACTGTCGATACATATGTATATTAATCAATGTTGCACAATATGATGCATAAGTCAAAGCAATCACTGTACGATGCATGCAAGAAAAAATGCATGCAAGAAAAAATAAAGTCGACTGACTTTAATATATATTATCATGTCGTCTGACTTTTTAGTGATTATATTAGTATCAACTTTTTATGAAGCTAATGAGGGTGTATATATAGCCTCCAAACTTGTTCTCCAAGTTTGAGTCTAATACCTCCTCAACTTTCAAAACCCGACACTCAACCCCTTCCTTTATTTTCTACGTGTCCAAATAATTAAAATATATAACAATTATACATATTAATTATTCCTTTGATCATTCATACGTAAAGTGTGCAATCCCTCAGTCCCGTGTTCGATTCTAGTCATACACATATTAATATTTATCCACAAACTTTAACAGCTCCCACTTGGATATCTATTAATAGTATAATGACATTGGTTAGCGTCTAGCAACACGCCAATGCCCCTAGACCAACTCGAGCTAGGTTTCCTGGAAAAACCTTTAATGNTGTAGTTGGTGTCTTGCAAAATGTTGTCTTTTCTAACAATTGTAGGGATAGATGGAAGTGGACGCTATTCAATGATGGCGAGTTCAAGGTCAAATTTATCAAAGATGGTCGAGGAAAAGATTTTACATGTGAAAGTGTGGGTCAAGAAACTATTTGGAACAAGATGGTGCCGAACAAGGTTAACATTTTCGTGTGGAGAGCTTTAAAAGGAAGACTTCCTGTTCAAAAGGAGCTAGATAAGAGAGGTATTGATTTTGAATCAGTGCTTTGCCCAAGTTGCAATAATATGGTGGAATCATGTGCTCATTGCTTGGTCACGTGTGATCTTGCAAGGAGTGTGTGGGATAAGGTTTTAATTGGTGGAAGATAGAGGGTGTTAACGTGTGAAAAACTAGAAGGGGGGGGGGGGTTGAATAGTTTTACGTCTTTTTAATTTACTAAAACTTTGTTTATGAAAACACCAATCCGAACTATATATGATACCAAAAGACTTGCACAATTATAAACAACGATATCAACAAGTATATAATATGACAAGTATGTAAGTAAGTAAGTAAGTAAAAAGATAGAGATGGAAGGATGGCACCGTGAGACAAATGATTTATAGTGGTTCGGCTACGAATCTCCTCTTCGTCCTACTCCACTCCCCGAGCACCTAACTCGGGAGTTTTCTTCACTATGTCAACAAGCTCCCTTATGGCGGAGAAAACCTTACACGACTTTTGCTTACACCAATTTACGACACTAAGCTAAATGTCGGGTCCTAATCCTAGCTAGAACCAATCTCACAACACACCACAACTTATCACTACTTCTTCACTACTTGTACACACCTCAACTTCTTCACTACTACACACCACTTCACTACTTCACTACTTAATCTTCTTCTCTACCCAACTTCTATTCACAACTAGCTCTCCTAGAACTACTTACTATAAACACAACACTACTTCACAAATGCTATACACAATATACACAACAAATATACAATACTTCTTAAACTTGAGGTTGAAAGAGTAGTCTTCTCTTGTACATAGGATGAGGATGGATGAGGAGGGATTGAATCACTTGAAACAAGGATTAATAATCAAATGATCAAAGGGTTTTAGAAGATGTTTAGAGAGATTTAGATCTGAAAATTTTCGTGCAAGAGGTGGTAAAAATACCAGGTTTGAGGAGGTATTTATAGGAGAAAATTTCTGACAGAATCTGACAGGGGAGCGTGGCCGGCCCCCTTAAAATTAAGGGGGCCGCCCAGCTGTAACGGCCAGATTTTCTGTCTTTTAGTGGGGAAAGTTTATTTGGTGGAAAACTAACTGATTTTGGTTAAAAAATTGAATTCATATATTTAGTATGATTTAAACATTTTCTTTTATTACCAAAAGTGTTTTTCAAAAAATATACAATATGTTTATATTATTAAATAAACTTTGTAATAATTAATTAAATACCCCTTTGATCATGAGATGTATTAAGCACTTGTTTATTCATACCTTAAGTGATTAAGTTGGATAAAATGATATAAACTATCTTAATACTTGTTTACGTAGTAATCTTACGTTTAATGATTTTACATTTTGTGATCGTCAAAACGTAGAGATATCAAAAAATATAAATAACGTTTTTATGCATTATTTATGTCAACATAACGCTTTCTCTTATTGATGATTTTTTTTTCTTCATAAAATGGAAACGTTAATGTCCCTAATAGTATTTCTCGTGTTTGGCAAGCGGTCGTTTGGACATCCGGTTACTACATTTGTAAAGAAAGAAACGCTCGTGTGTACGCTAGAAAAGTGGCAAGTACTAATAAAGATGTTCAAGACATTCAATTAAAAAGCTATGAATGGGTAGTACGAAGATTGAAAAAATACAAAGGGATAGATCGGCAACAATGGTTATTTGATCCGAAAAATATTGAGTTACAATAGTTTTGGTTCTATATAGTTTGTGTGTGCATCAGGTGGAACAAGTCTATGAGATAATTTTCTGCAGTGTGCATGTCCAATAATTCATGTGTTGTCTATAAATTTAACACAGGGAGGTCTGCAAGTATTCTGTCTGTTTGTGAAGTCTGCAAGTTGGGTTTAAGGTTACATCATATTAGTCCTTCGCTATTCTTGGCTGGTGGTATTTTGTGGTCCAGGTGCATGAGGGATTTATTGTTCTTGTGTGGGCCTGACTACAATATTGGTATTGATTCAATTGATGTGTCATCTCAAGTGGAATAAGTCTTTGAGTTAAGTTTATGTATTTGGTTGTTTTCTTTTATTTGTTGGGTCCAGGGACGGAGCCGGGGGGTGGGGGGGGGTGGTTGGTTTCCGAGGTTAAAATTTCTAATGGTACGGTGACTCTTATTGTTCAAGGAGAGTTCAACAAATATACGTCAACGGGTAGAAGTCCTATTTATCTGAAATCTTGAACACAGAAATCATTTGAGGCTTCGATGTCACTTCGTCCTTCACATTTCAAACCCAACCGGCCCAACTAGCCCACCTTGACTACTGATTACCAAGCCACGTTTCACACACTCTTCAATCCGGCCACTGCCAACATGATCGGCCCGGTTATGACGATGACCCAAGTCATCAAACAAATGAGAGGTGTCAAATTACGTTCTGTTTGTGTTAGGAGATAGAAGAACATACGCTTTATATGCTACTGAGCTTATATTTTAAACATAGAAAAACCAAACATCTTTGGGGAAGACGAGTGACTGCATAGTGCTATGTGTTCATTATGGATTTATGGGCCCAAGAAAAAACTTTTATTTTACCCTATTTAGATTTAGAGTTTTAGTTTATCCCTTTGACATTTATTACTTGACGTAATTAACCTGTGTCTTAAATATGTTGTTCAATTCAAAATCTTTGGTTGAAGATAAGTAAACCATGGTTTCAGTTTTGGATCATTCAAGTGGATGGAAACATTTTCTAATCTATTTTGGATGGGCCCTTTAGTAAAATTTTGTGTAGAAAATACATTCCAAAATACACATGCCATAATTACTTATTCTAATTATAGGGTTGGCCATGGGCCATCCTAGCCATATAGTGGCTCTCAGAGACGGAGTCAGGAATTTGAGTTAAGGGTGGCCGTAACTATATCATGTAATAGTAACATACAAAGATTTTGAACAACATATAATAGCTACAACTATGGGTGTGCGATTTAGTATGAAAATATATTGAAATGGATATATTGCAAATACCTTTAGTTTATATAGTGTTTTAGATGAATTTAGTCATGTTAAAAAGCATTGTGTGCGATTGAAATGAAAACTTTAATTGTACGACTCTTAAAACTTATATATTTGTTTTTTCGACTTCTAAATGTTTTTTTGTTTTGGCCTACCAGATTAAAAAGTCCTAGCTCCGTCCCTGGTTGAGTCCCTCTTGATTAATTAACTTGTTTAATTGAGGAGGGACGCTGTGTTTTGTATTGTTGTTTTCTCTCTTTGAGGGGTTTATAAAAGTTGTTGCCTTTCTAAAAAAAGAAAGAAAGGAAAAAAAAAAACTAATAACCATTATTATAAACTTGTTTATTTATATTGTGTTAACTTCAGTTTTAATGTTCAAATTAATGTGTATAGTTGCAAATAATTGATAATTATAACGAATAATTATGACTTGTATTAAATTTAATTTTTTTTAGAAAAGAACTTCTAATAATAACAATTGTAATAATAGCAAGTATGTAAACTTAAAATTTTTAAAACTTCTAAAAGTAAAAGTTTTAAATGCTTTATATATACTAGCAGGTGGGTACCCTTTAAATAAAATTTTATGCGAGTAATGTGACTGATTATTTTTGTCTTCGTGATGATTGATGATAATATTATGGAGGCCGGTTGAACCGGACAAAACCACCAAAAATCGGGAATCATTTGGGAAAGTGGTTCGTTGTGCGGTCCAGTTTTAAAAACCATGTATACAAGATAAAAAGAAAGTTATATTAATTGTATGAATTTTTTTTTTTTTTTTTTTTTTTTTTTTTTTTTTTTTTTTTTTTTTTTTTTTTTTTTTTTTTTTTTTTTTTTAGCTTGTACAATAAGCATATTAATATGTACCTTTTATGTAGAGGGTGTTTTTTTTACAACATTAAATAGGGGGTTGAAAAGTAAAATGGTTGAACATTTATTGTATTAGATGGTTGTACTAATAGCTTAGCTAATTGTATTTACTTAAAAATCTATTTTTGGTAATCTTAAAAATTTAATACGAGAGAAGGTATAAAATGTATTATAAGTAGTATAGATAGTACACACAGAGATAGAGATAGAGATGGAGTCGGGATCATGTAAGAACAAAAAATATGGTTTCAAGGTTCAACCTTGTGAATTACTTACTGCAAACAATGCATTAACGGTATTTAGTGACATGTGATTTTATTCATTTATAATTGTGCAATTCTTACTGTTTTTCATGTTCGGGCCATATCTGTGTCTTTTACATGATCATGACGACCATATAATGTGGTACTAGCCGATATTTGTAATATGCACAATCATTTATTTGGCTTTGCATCTTTGAAGTAAAATTTGGTAAGGGTTCCAGTACCATTAGAAGTGTAGCATCGGTGAACGGCAAACACTTTCACACGATTTACATTGTGGAGAGCTAGCAATGGTTCAGAACTTATTATATACGGTTTCAACTCGATAACATTTCCAGGTTACAATTTTACGAGTATAAACGTATGAGATGTACATTCAAATAGTAATGGGCTTAGTAATGACAGACGTTACCTGGTCCTTAGTTCTAGCCTCTTTAGCTTTAATTCCGTCCCCATATTGGTACGTACAATTTGAAACTCTAGCAAGATTTTTGGCCATATCATTGATGGATCAGTCAAATGTTCAGAACACACAATCCGGGCTTTGATCATTTTCATCCATGCTTTGTCTATTAGAGTTTCTATATGTTCGCGTGCAACTTCCTCAGAAACGCCATGTTCATGCATGTAACATGATATCGCGTTGGGACTCTTGTCATTTTCTTTCTCATNTTTTTTTTCTTTTTTTTCTTTCTCATCCTATGCAAAGAGATTAAAAAAAGTTAAGATAGATAAACAAAATTGTAGTAGTAAAAGTTGTCAATACAGTGAAAGTGTGAAACCTAAAGCATACCGACGAAGTAGCTAAATCATTGAAAAGTCGAAAAAGCATAGATGACCATTTGTAAAGATCACGTTTCTTGTCCAAAGACTCAACTGAATCATTTTTGAAACCTTGATATATTAAAAAGTAGCCACGAGTAAGTATAACCATTCCTGAAGCTGATCGCCATGTTTTATCAAGATAATCTTCAAGTGCTGACATGTAATTGTTGTGAGTCCATATTGCTTCCACAAGAAACGCATCAGAAAAACAAGACAGAATAATAAAGTCCATAATAAAATAGAAATGTGATGCGCAACATACAATAGAATATCAAAATAAGAATATGTCTAACAAGAAGATCGATCACTGATCGAGACATATGACAAGCCCAGTGGAAAAAATCGAAGAAATGAAATTAAAGATGATTCAGATTGAATAAATTTGAGTATTAAGACATAGTTTTTGGTTGATGTTTAGGCTTGTACTACATCACTACTCAGCAAAATAATCTGTTTCTTAACCAAATCACTAGAATAGAATAGTAAATCTATTAGTACTACAATCCACTTTTGCGAGGATTGGTATAATGTTTATTCCTTGTGCAGTTAAGGTGTCATAGCCCATCTCAATTATAGTATTGAGGTTCAAATACCATTCCAACACTCCAAAAGAAGCATTCCATATTTCCATGAGTCGGTCCCTGATGAAGCCCAAGTTCCTTACTAGGCCGGTTTTCTCCTACCACCTATTTTGCAATAGGGATACAAATTTGTTTAAGAATACCTGATGAAATCCACAACATTCATGTTTGATTTTTGATTTATGCAATATTGACAAAAGACAGTTTTGTATACTTTGATACTTCTTGGAGATCTCTTCTGTGTATCGATTGAACCATTTTGAAATCTAATATAGCGAGGTCAAGTAGTTTTTTATTTGCATCTATTTGTTTACCATATGCATCAATGTACCACCTAGCTTCTATCCTAAGCATCCTTCGGTACAAGGGGATATCCAATGCATGATTTACATGGTCCTTCATTACTTCGTTTTCCTGACCATTTAGCTTAAGTAAATTCTCAGTCGTAAACAACTTGGCCTCACGCAAATCTGGATCTCCCTCGAGGGCAAGGTAAGAAGCTTCATATATTCTAAGCGATCTTGATGTGTGTGTGTAGGCCTCCTATCAAGATGCCATGGATTTCCTTGGATTTCTTAAGAAAATCTGATTCATTCTCATTAAATTATGAGCTCGTCGATCATGGGTATCATAATCTATCTTTCTTGTTAGAAAAGTTAGAAATACCTTGGGACACACAGTAATCATGTTGTCTAAGAATTATGAATTTAGGAGAAAGTGCATGAAGATTATCTAGAAAAGCAAAGAGGGAATACTGAAAACGTATTAATCAGATTCAACTATAACTAAAACATTACAATACATTAAATAGAAAAGACACGGACAAAACCCTAACTACTAAACGGGCCTAAACAAGTGGGTCGGGCCTATAGGCCTTATTAACTAACACCCTCTCTCAAACTCACAATGCAACATTGAGAGTTTGACAAGAAACTCCAAAATCTGAGGGAGAGGTGCAGACAAAATGCAGATTCAGCGGCAGAGAGATCCGAACAGAGGTAGAGGAAAAGCAGAAGATACAGATTAAGCAGTAGAGAGATCCGAACAGAGGTAGACGAAGAGTAGATTCAGACAGCAGACAGATTCAGTCAACAACAGATTCAGATAAACATTCATACTCAGACAGATTCAGATTCATACATATTCAGACAAAACCAGGTGGAACCAGATGCATAACCACGTGTGAAATCAGACAGTTGCAGATTCAGACAGATGCAGATAAAACCAAGCGGAAACAGATGCAGAACCACATGCGAAACCAATGTTGATGTCGAGATGCTACACATAACTACTCAAGACGTAGTCGGATTAATTAAGACTATAACATCACCATCACCAACACTAAACCAATTCCCAATTCATTACCAATACCGATACCAATACCAATAATAAACACAACCAATCAAACTAATAATCAAAAAACTAATAAATGAAACCAATATTCAATTCCACCTTGAATTGAATATTCAATGAATCAAATAAACGAAACACCCATAACAACCAATCACTAGTGAATACATCAAATAAATGAAGCACTCACCGATCCAGAGTCCCAACCATCCAATCAGAACATGTGAATTCCAAATTGAAATTCATATGTAAACAATTGACGTCAACAGATCCGAGGAAATCAAATAAATTCGAACAACTTTTTTTTCTTCTTCTTCATCTTCGACCTAGCTCTTGATACCATGTAGAAATCAAAGAGGGAATACTGAAAACGTATTAATCAGATTCAACTATAACAAAAACATTACAATACAATAAATAGAAAAGACATCGACAAAACCCTAACTACTAAACGGGCCTAAACAAGTGGGTCGGGCCTATAGGCCTTATTAACTAACACTTTCTTCTTCATCTTGTTTAAGTCCCAAGCTTTTTTCATCTAATGCCGCTATTTTATTGAGTACTCTTGTTATATTGGTTTGAAAATGGCAACCAAGTATAGGTGATGTTGAATATGATAAACATAAAATAAACATTCAAACGCAGCGGAAAACATCACCAACAAGGATCCATAGAGTCATATGATCAATCAAACAAATAACAATAACAATGTTATACCTTTGTAGCGTGCACCGGGAATCACCAACAATAACACCACCACCATGAATGGTATATGAAACCCAAGAGATCAATAAGGTTGATCTCTTCTATGTCTGAAACACACTACACGTCCTTGATCACCAATTGATGCTAGTCTAACCCCGTAACAACGATCCTTGCAATAACCTTTACAAGATAGAGCCAAGTAAAGAACAAAACCAAAAACCCTAGATGGGAATTTTGTTTTGCCGTCACTTTTAGGATAGGAGGAGGGGGAGAACGTTTTTTGGAAGTTATTTTATGATATGACCTAATCAAAGACTTAATCAAGATTTATCTTATCATAATCATAGTTACTTATAACCCCTCCAAAAAACCCCATTATCTCCTTTATCCCCCCTTATGGCCGGCCATGATATGGGCCTTCAATGGGCTTGCCCATTGTTGGTCCAATCCAAAAACACTAAGTCTAACATAGTATTTAATGGCCCGTTATAGATCCCAAGTTACGTAGTCATTTATATATTTTAAATACGATAAATACAATCAGTAAAATGGTGTCTCTGTGTATACGTGTGTGACCCCATAGGCTCACATATATCTAGCCATATAATTATTTATTATGATACGAGCATACTCCAACAGCTCCCACTTGCGACGTCATAATAATCAAGTAATTATACAAGCAAAGGTTAGCGTCTAGCAACACGGCAATGCCCCTAGAAATATGTGAGGATAGTTTCTTAAACATCTCATTTAAATGGTTTATATGTCATCCATCCTTTTGTTACAGATACTATGTTGAACACTAGACATGGATAGAAGTCATTCTATTTGTTCAACTATTATGTTTCTCGATCTAGACATTGAACAAGATTACCAAGTGAATTAAGATTCATCTTAATCTCATTTAGGTACGGCCATATAAACATCTGTTCAAATCATCGAGGGGCCCAATAGTATTTTACTCCATGACATGTGGAGGAACAAATCCTGTTTTGACTGCATGTGTCATTCATGCGCTTCACATCACTCCTGAAGATGGCTTTTATAACTACCTTATTCAGGACAGCGTTTAACCATTTCAAGGAATGAAATTCCATGCATGCAAGACCTACTTGCATCTCAAGTCTAAGGATAAGAGACATATCCATTTGCGAGATTCACTATTGACGCCGATCCATGTAGTAAATCCTCGTAGGTTGGGTCAATCCAATGTTCATCACAATGAACAACATGTGAGTTTGGTGGAAACATCAATTAATATTTATTCTAAATAAATATCACCAACACGCTCACATTTGCCTTAATTCGATGACACTCCCGTATCGTCAACTGGCAATGGACAACTTTAGAATAAATAAATTTATCATGGATTAAACATGCAAATATAGAACACAGTAGTATAAATGAAGACGATTATACCTGGTATATCAATTCATTATATAATACGACTGCTTACAGTTCCATTATCCAAATACTAAAAACCAGATATGCATATGACTACTCTCAGGTTGGAATCCGATATCCCCACCATGATCAAATTATGTTGTACAAGACAACAAGTAGTCATCTGAGTAAACTTTGAGAATATTTGTTTCAAAATTCATGAAAGGTTTGAATGATGATTTTCCTTTGTATGTGTGCATTCAAGTACAATACGAGTATTGCAACAATACATTCCATAGGATGTTTGAAGCTAGCAAAACACCTACTTTAGACAATCATCTGAACAGTTTCTCAAACTGTAAAGTATTCTTTTCTTTTAATGTATAATGCATTAATGCTCTCAGTCGAGCACATCTAGTTAGCGGTGTCATCATTCATGATGTCATCCTACCACGACTAGGGTTGAGCATCATCTCAGTTAAATAAGCATCAATGAATGCAAACATAACAGAGCTCCTCAAATATCCGTAAACGTTTGAACATATCTTTGGTCCTATGTAGGTCCATTATAATGTTTGTTTAACAATTATCTAATGACCTTCACTTAGATATTTGTTGTTATCAACTCATCTTGCATTCATGCAAATGATATGACTAGTCCAATACATAATACGACTTACATAATGAATCCTTTAATTAAACTTAAGGTCTCCATTCATGCGTTCAATTTCATCAGGTGAGATTGATCATTGAGAATCCCCTCAATAATGTGTCATATTGTGTTAGACTCAATAACCGCTTATGTTTATTTTCAAAACCATATGTAACAAGGTCATATGTTTTATTTTCTAAATCTCTTAAGAGAAAATTCATTCCAATCTAAGGATTGAAATCTAGCTTAGATAGAATATCGTTTCTTATATGTCAACGACATATGAGTTTTAAGAAAATAAATACATTGCTCCTACTTGCTCTCAGAGTACTCAGGAGTAATCTTATTTAATCCAAATCAAATTAATAATTAACTTAAGATCTTGGCTTTAAGATGCATGATCTAATCCACACTTGGATTCTTATATCTTGTATACATAACAAAGATTATATGGATTCATAACCCTTTTGATTACTCATCGTCCTCGCAAAGATAATCAACAAGAAAGGTGTTTTGATATCCTAGTGTCATATTTCATTTATGTGAAATCAGGTATGACAATTTTAATCATCTTTATACATTTAATGTTTGTAAGTAGGAAGATTTAATCATAGTCAATTTCTTGAGTACGAGAAAACTCCTTTTACTACGCGTGCATTAAATGTGTGTACAAGTTTGTCCTTTTGTGTATTCTTATCAAGAAACTCATTCTTAACCTCACAGTCTAACTAATTTGGTAAGAGATCAATCAATCTCCATGAGTGATTGTCTTCTAAGGAATGCATCTTAACATTCATAGTTTTGAGCTATTCATCAAATTCAAAATCTGATAATGCATCTCAGTAGTTAGCAGGGTCACTATGATCCTCCAACTTATATCCCTTAGCATTGATATAAAACTATATCATTCAGGTGCAAGCGGTATCCTTTCGGATCTATGAATGAGAGATATCAACCTATGGTTTAACATATGCATGTTCAACCTTAGTATGACATTAGCAAGTGTACTCAAAAGGTTGTGTATTTAGCTCTTGAATAACTTCAAGATCTAAAGGTGCTACCACTTGCTTTGGTAAGTAGAGACTGATCTCTAGATACTCAGCATCTTAAGTAACAATAAATTGTTTTCAATTGGGACATCCTTAATACATCATTAGTTCTTGACTCTAGTTTGTTAATTACTTACTCTTAGGTATTTAACAAATTTAGAACTTCAATCAAGACATAATGGGATTCATCCCATGCCATAATCCAATGGTGTCTTAAATTCTTTCTGGGTTGGAATGATATTGAGTTTACACTTGACACATTCAATTTTCTAACCTTGATAGGTTTTGAAGGTAAAACAGTTTAAGTCATCAAATCAAACAATATCAAAAGAGTTTGATTCTTCCATGATGGACATACCATAAAGTTGTGGTATTCCACGTGGATTGATGTTGTGAGACTATCCCACAACTCATTTGATGAACTTATACTCTTTGGCTTACTATCTGCCAACCAAGTCATACCAGATGGCATCAATAGTATTTTTAGCCTCCTGCATACTTTATATTATAAGTCTTTGACCAAGTCAATGACTTCANGATAAGGACAACATTGGTGCAATTGAGGACATCAATGATGAGGATAAGGAGAAAGGCATGGACTATGTTTGGAATAAGAGAATCCTTTATTATAAAGATTGCTTGAACCTCGGACCTAGATACAAAGTTGATATGGAGATTGTTAGAATGATTAGAGGGGCAATTGAGAAACAAAACGGGAAAGCGTAGAGCCCGACTTTGAGTCTAGCTACAAGACTCGTTAATAAAGAAAAGCGCTTCTTGGGAGGCAACCCAAGCTTTGTGTGTTTATTTGTTTGTTTGTTTGATTTTATTTGCTTCCGTATGTATGTTATATTGTTATTGTTATTGATTCATGTTTCTAACTTGTAAAAATGCTTTATTTTGTTTTTAACTTTGTCTTAACTACATATAAAGGTATTTTGCAAAAGATAAGTGTAAGGGAAATCTAAATCGGTTTATAAGAACAAATGAACATGAATCATAACAATATTAAATTAACATACATATTAGTAATTGTTTGAGTCAAATGCTTGTATCGAGTCATAATGATATTTTGCAGGATTTCCAGGAAGTAAGAATTGAGTTTTTCCAGAAATTTTCCGGAAACTTAACATGAAAATCTGTCAGATAACTTCTGACGGCGTCAAGCCCCAGGCTGACGGCATCAAGTTCAGTTTTCTGGAATTTTTGAAAGTTTTGTTTTTCTTCTGGAATCATAAAATGCTTTATAAAATCTCTAACTTATAAACTCCAGGAATCTGCAAAATATTCATTCCACAAGCATTATATCCTTATACAGATTTATCCCGCCGATGTTATGCAGGTTTTCGTGTTTGTTTTCTCAGGTTTAACAGGTTATTTTGGACAAGAAGATGATTTATATTTCGGAAGGGAAGCTTTGAGTGTTCATTTTCTTGGAAGAAGATCTAACCATGTTACCCCTTTATCTACCGAGCGAATCAGGGGAGTATTTGATTTCATTCTTTTACCTTATTTACTTTTACATCTTATTATTTGAACATTGGGGACAATGTTCATCTTAAGTGTAAGGGGGGGGAAATTACGATACCTTAGAGAATGCAATTACGCTTGATTTTTGTTTGTTTAATGGTAGATGTGTAATAAAACTGAGAGAAATACCTGTTAGGGCAATTTTAGTGCCAAATTTAAAATTTTTTACAACATTTAGGAGTGAAACTTTGGTCTTAATGAGCGTCTCATGGATAGGAGTTACATGGCTAGCACAAAACCATACCACTAAAAAAATTTCCACCCCAAATATGTGAGGTTCGCCCCTAGAATTGGTAGGAAAAGCATTTATGCTATGATGTGTGTACCGGTAGCACTTAGATTCTAGAACTTGCGATAGGACCATCCTGAATCCACAAGTGAGACTACATTCGTGTAGTTAGATTTACTACAGGATAAGAGGCATTAGGATTAACCCATTGTTTTACACCTGTGTTTTTGTTATAATTACATTGACTTCCTTGGTCAAGTAATTCTCCCACACCCTTAGCGTTGTACCCATTTTTGGTACACGATACCCCTAGTACACCCCTCTGAGCCTATCCTTTTCGTTTCTAACTTTAAGCATTATACTTAAAGGAAGAATTTGTTACACCCCACTTAAATGTACACCCAAATCGCCTTAGCCTACCTTGTATGCACTCATCTTTAGTGCATTATTGTGACAACATTTGTTTAAACCCTTAGTTAATTATCTAATTGATTACATGGTTGCTAAGTCGAGTCATATCCTTGTACATATTGTTTTGGGACGATTGGGACTCATGAGTAAAGTACTAGTGTAATGGAGTAATGGGGAAGAACAACATTATTACCCCCATATCTGTTGGGAATTATGCTAAGTGAGAATTCTGCTGATGGATTCTGCTAAAGAGCTGGAATCTGCTGAAGTAGGTTTCTGTGGAAGAATAGTTTCTGCGTAGTGTGTTTCTGCGGATATAGAATATACCGCGTATTTTGTAATTTAGTTAGGATATGCATGAGTTTTATTAGGAGAAGATAATGCATATCTTCTATAGTTTATAGAATATATGTTTCTTGTGAAACGGTTTAGGGTTACGGTTCCTTGTCTATAAAAGGAACATATTATTATATTTTATGCGAGAGTTGGAAAAACCAGTTTTAGTTTTTATAAAAGATCAATAGAGGATCAAAGAGTTCTTAGTATTCTGTATTCTTACTTGTGTTTGTTTCCGCTTTATAATACAAGTATAAGAGACTTTCTATTAGTGTGTTTGTGATTACATAAACATTGCTAACAATTCACGAGTGCTCAAAGATCTATCAAGGTCTTTATCTTAACAAGTGGTATCAGAGCCTCGGGAGAGTATCTGTGATACTAAGAACATCATCTCTTTACACCTTCTTAACCAAAACAACCAAAAACAATGACTGGATCAGACTCTGAATCAGAAGTTACACAAAATCAAAACACCACATCCTTACAACAACTCAATCTCACTAACAGCAATGCAAAATTCCCATACCTAAAGAAGGAAGAGTATGAATTATGGGCTATGAAGATGCAGAATTGGATCACTAATGTTGACTACAATCTTTGGAAGGTTATCCTTAAGGGTAATAGTCCAAAGAAGACTGCAGTTGATCAGGAAGGAAGAATGTACCACGTAGATCCTAAAACTGCTGAAGAAATTCTAGCTGTGCAGAGGGAAAATAAAGCCAGAACTATTCTCCTTCAAGCTATACCAGATGATCACATGGGTGACTTTCACTTCATGCATGATGCCAAAGATATTTGGGTGGCCATCAAAGCTAGGTTTGGTGGGAATGAGGAGTCAAGAAGGATGAGGAAATCAATGCTCAAGCAGCAGTTTCAAGAATTTCAAGTCACAGAGGAAGAAGGTATCCACAAGGGATATGACAGATTCTACAGGATCTTGAGCCAGTTGAATCAGCTACAGGCCAGGCCAGACAATGAAGATTGCAATGCAAAATTCTTGAGATCCTTACCTCCATCTTGGCTGCAAGTAAGCATTGCACTCAAAGCTAAGGGTGGACTGGATATGATGTCTTTTGATGATTTGTACAACAAGCTTAAAACTCTTGAGCCAGATGTCAGAAGTCCCATTCGTTCTTCCACTCCCACTTACTCAGCTTTTGTAAGCACTACCTCCAATTTGATGACTCATACTACGAGCCCAATTTCCTCAGCTTCATCTTCATACACCACCACTAAATCCAATACTCAACTACAGTCTAATAGTGTATTGGAAGATGTACTTCACTCCTTTGTTGCTGACTATGAAACTCAGCAACAACTGGCTTATGAGTACTTTGAACAGGTGGATCCGTTGGATATGGAAGAAATGAACTTGAAGTGGCAGGTGGCTATGCTCTCATTGAACATCAAGAGGTTTGAGAACAAGTCTGGGAGAAAGTTTGGTTTCAATGGAAGAGATCCAGCTAGGTTTGACAGAAGAAAGATCAAGTGCTATACTTGTGGATAGCTGGGACACTTCTCAAGAGAGTGCAAGGATAGGAAGACTACTGATGAGGTTAGGTACTCTACCTATCAGCAGAATCAAGGGGAGGTTGGAACTTCCAAAGCTGGACCTTCCAAAGCTTTGGTGACTGTGGATGATCATGTTGACTGGAAGACTCATGAATATAGTGATAGTGAAGCTGATCAGAGTAGATTACTGGCCAGCTGTGATACAGAAGATCATCATGATCAAGTTGCCTTCATGGGCATCTCACAGGTACATAATTGTGTTTTTGGTTGTAGTATAAGATACAATGAGCTTAAGGTTTCTTATGATGAATTGAAACCAAAATATAATGAATGTTATAAGGAACTTGAGGCTTACAAAAATGGTTTAAGAACTTTAGAAAAACAAAAAATTTGGTTTCAAAAGAATCAGGTTACTTATGAAGAGAAAATAGGAGTGTTAAAGAGAGATTTAAAATGTGCACAAGATGAGTTGACATACACTAAGAAAGTAAATGCTAAATTAGAATCTAACAACCAAGTACTAAAAGAGAAGCTAGACAAGGAAATAGCTACACATAAACAATGGTTAATATCAGGTGATAATTTAGCTAGTTGTCTATATAGTAGTTGGTGTATGCTTATTCATACACCTTTTCTTCACCAAATTAAGACCAAAACGACCAAAACTTAACCATAAATGCCATAGATATTGTGTTTTTGTGAGTGCAGGTGCGGATATTTCAAATATGGACATAAATCAAAGAAATCCGACAAAAACGAGCACGAGAATGGAAAAGAGTCGAAACCCGAAGACGGGGAAGGAATTAAGCTTAAAAAGTCAAAGTCAACCTCGGGAAATCATATCTTATCAAATTTGGTCCTTGGATGAAGTTTAGAGAAATTACAGCTTTGGTCCTTCAACTTTCATAAATTGTCAAGATTTAGACCCTTGAAGATATAATTGAAGAAATGACATCAAAGGTTCCTAAAGAATCAGAAAGTGACAACATAAGCCCTTGGATTACACTATGGAAAAATGGCAGTTTCAGTCCCTTGAAATTCGATTCTACATAAATGGTCCTTGTCAAATTTAATCCTAAACCCATAAAACTAAACAAAGCCCTTTTTAATAAACCCAAAAAACCCACCAAACCCATAAGCCCAAACCATAACTCGGCCTGCTATCCAACCCAACCTACAAACCCGGTCAACCCACTAACCCCGGTCAAACAACATTAAAAATATATTACCCGCCCCCCCAATTCATTTACCCAGATAACTACTATTCACCCCCATGAACCCTAGATTTTACCAAGCAAAATTCACAGCAATTAAGGATGTTTTCGTACAATTGAATGCTTCTAGAACCCACCTGACATGTGCAGAACTGGCCAGGTTGGCAATCCACATAAGAATGAGTGCACATGATTGGGTCATGATTACATCCTACGGCTGATATTGATGGATTGGGGACCAAGGTGATCTAAGGGCTTAGAAGGACACAAAAGAAGCACAAGAGCACACGGATTGGTGACTTGGCAGCCTAGAAGCTTCACCTCTCCTCTCTCCTATATATAAACCTTCAAATTCAGTAGTTTGTGTGTAGGTTTTTATATTGTTATGCTGTTTAAATGTTTTCCCAATTGTAATTTTCAGATTCAAAGTATTGTAACTTAGTTCTATTAATGAAATCCTAGTTTTCTGTTTATTAAAGTTTTTCAAGTTTACTTATAGTCTCTATTTAGATTAATCATAGTTTAAATTAGATTGTTTACTGTTTCATTCATACCTAGTAATCATTTTTAGTCATTAATTAGTTAATAGTTTATTGTTTTTCATATAATCAAAAATAAAAAAAAATCAGAAAATAAAATAAAAATAATAAAAATATTTTTCAAAATCTCAAAAAACTAGCTTCAATAAGCTAGTGTTTTAGTTATTTCAGGTTCATTCTAGCTTATTCATAGCTATAGTGAGCTTAGTTTAGTGAAATAAGTTCATAATCTCTATTTTCCTAAATTGTCAACAAAAAGTCAAATGTATCAAGATGGTTATGAACTGTGGTTAGTTTGATAGTCTAGGTGGAATAAGGGAAGCCCCTAGCCTGTCTAAAGACAGGCAAGCTTAGTGAACCTCCTCAATTGTTGCTGAGGAGGAAGAAATTTGTAAGTCCTTGCTTATTTTTGTTCCTCTCAAAAATATAGTATAGATCTGGTTAATCTAGTTTATTACTGTTTGATTTATAGTTATTTGATGTAAGTTTGCTAGATCTTATATTAGTTAAGTTGTTTATTAATCTGTTGTGTTCTGAGTTGATTTGGCTTGTGACTGCATAACATTGTTAGATCTGAGATTGTGAGATACAGTGGAATATTGTTGTTGCTTTGAGTTGATTTGATGCTAGTGAGTGTTTTGTGACTAAGTTTGATCAGTGTTGTGGAGATTTGAGGTTTAAAATCAGTAGACTAGTGATTAGAGGTAGTTTAAAGGAGTGTTTGGAATAGAGTGGTTTGCTGTGTTTGTTTGTGTTTCAGTGGGTATAAGTTGTTTAGACTTCACACCTAGAGTTCATATAGGATATTAGTTGCATAAAATCAGTAGGTTAAAAGAGAAAAATAAAAATTGCTCTTAAAATTTAAGTCACAGTTAACTGTGGTAGATTTTATTGTGCAAGCTTCATTAGATTATTGCAATAGTAGTAGTAGTGGCTTAATTTAGTCTAATAGCAGCTTAATACTTCATATTATTCCAACTAGGGTAGATTTAAACTCATTAAAGTCAAACTTAGATCAATATTCAATAGTCAAAGGTAGGTGCAGGACAGTTGCACTTAGCTCACTTGTAGATCAAATTTAGGTGAGCTAGAGTAGTTAGTAGGCCTTGATATTGTATCTGGGATTAGTTAAGCTAGCATACATTAGGATTTAACAAAGATCCATCATTTCCAATCACTCTAGATAGGAATAAAATAGGTCTCTATTCTGTCCCAATTCAAGAACACCAGCAACTGTAGCATCCTTATAGGATTTTTGCAGCTGAACTTTGCTCAAATTGAGTTTCAATTGGCCATTGGAAATTAGGGCTTCTGCATTTTCTATGTTCTCTGGTTGGTGATCTTAAATTTTCCCCCCTTACATTTCATTTGTTAGCTTATTTGAGTGCTTATTTTTGAGCCACTAGTTTGTCCCATTTCATTGCATATGCTGAATTTTCAGTTTGTGTGCAATTGCTTGTATTGGCTTGTTAACTGAGATCCTTTGCTTCATTTAAGTTTCTTTGAGGGTGTTTGAGCATATTTCAGAGTCCTGTGCTTATTGGTGTCCATTTGAGCTTAATTGGCTTATATTAGTGCTTATTTTGAACTGTTTTGGCTTTCATTGCATAATCAAAGTTCATTTTTGGTCAAAATCAAGTGTTTCTGAGCTTATGTGAGTCTTAAGGTCATTTTGGGAAAGTTTGACTTAATTTGGTCAAACTGCTTATTTATAAGCACTTTTCACAAACTGCTTTTTGAGCTAATAAGCACTTAACTGCTTATTTTATAAAATTTTCTTTTTCCAGTAGGTTTAGAATATCATTTTAGATTTTCCATAAAAATTCCAGATTTATTTGAATAGTTTTGCTATTTATTTTCTATTTTCCTAGATTTTACATCATTTTTAATTCATAATAAATTCAAAAAGACAAAAATAATTTTCATTTTTATTTTTAAAATTAGGTTTTAGTTTAGTAAGATTTTTCAAAATTAGATTTGTAAATTAAATCTTTAATTTCATAATTAGTTTAAATTTCTTTTATTAAATAAAAATACAAAAATAGTTTTTAATTCTTAAATAAAAATAAAAAGACAAAAATAATAATTTTCTTTTTCTAAAAATTTTCTTTTATTATTTTTAGTTTAGAAAAATTTAAATTTTACCCTTAGGATTAAATTTGCTTAAATTTTACATTTTTAATTGTTACGTGATGTTTTAGTTTACGATTCTTAATTCATTTTTACGTTTTTAGCTTACGTGTGCCTTGATTACGTGATATACTTGTTTAATTTCTTGATTGTGCTTTATTTGCTTATCATTAGTGTAATTCTCATCATTATCACTTTTACCATTTTCACTACACGTTTTACGATCTGGATAACGAGATTCCATTTAACCTTCGCACGGACACGACCCGGGTAATTTCTTATTTGTTGAGAAATTGCTTGGATATATACTATACTATTTACGACACATCAAGTTTTTGGCGCTGCTGCCGGGGAAGGTTGAAGTGAATTTTTGTTTTCGTTTTTAAATCGTGTTTTGAAAAACCTTCCTTTTACGTATTTTCTTATATAAAAAGTAAAAATCACAAAAACGAAACACTTTTCCTAAAGTGTTTACAAAATACCAAAAATATAATAAACATCCCCGCTCTTCCGTTGAAGGAGGGGTGATGTAAACCAAATAAGCTTGAACGCGAAAAAAGATCGTGAAGTTAAAAGTTATCCGATTACTTTAATTCTACTACCGAATAACTGGGGAATACGGAAGTCATGACATTAAATTGCCGACTGAAGAGAGAACCATTCTTCTCTCTCGCCTCGCTGCGCGTAGATTAAAGGAAACGATTTCGGTTGACGAATCGATCACAAAAATATTGTGATATAAAGAAACAAAAGAAAAAAAATATATATTGTGATTTTAAGTTTTCTTTTATATAAAAACCCAAAAATATTTTGATTTCAGTTTTTGTTTAAAAATTTTAAAAACCAAAAAGATTTTCCTTTTTCAAATTGATTTTTGATTTTTTTTTTAAATTTGTGATTTCTTTGGTGTATGAACACCCGTTCTTCATCAAATAACTTACTTTAACCACTTTCAAATCCCGAGAGGATTATACGTCACACACACCGTGTTAATTTCCCAAACGTTGAGGAAATGAACAATAACGGTCAAAATTTGGGACCCCCGCCGATGGGTGGTGCTCAACAAAACGAGGAACCTCCGATGGGACCTCAACCTCCTCCCGATCTCCGTACGATGGAGGAGTTGTGTCAACCGACTATGTTCGGACGTGGTGGCCCGATTGCCCCCGTCAATATCGAAGCCGCCGATTTTGGACTTAAACATCACATGATTCAACAAGTCCAAAATTTTTGTCAATTTCACGGTTTACCGGGTGATGATGCGAACAAACATCTTGATAAATTTTTAACAATCACTCAAAGTATGAAACAAAACGGTGTCTCCGATGATGCCCTTCGCCTTTATCTCTTCCCATATTCATTGACGCATCACGCCACCGCTTGGTTTGATCGACTTCCGAAAAATTCTATTCATACGTTCAATGAAATGGTTTCGAAATTCTTGGCAAAATATTTTCCACCATCGATGGTGACGAAGCTTAGAAACGACATAAGCAATTTCCGACAACTTCCCGACGAATCTTTATTCGAAGCTTGGGAACGTTATAAGCTTTCGATTGACCGATGTCCGAATCACAACATGTTGCTCGTCACGATTATTGATACGTTTTATAATGGTTTAACTTTACGACATCGTGATACGATCAATGCTGCTGCGGGTGGTACTTTTATGAAAAGACGCCCCGAAGAGTGCTACGATCTCATCGAGAACATGACCGCCCATCACAATTATTGGGATTCTTCAGCCGAGAGGGGCGAGTCGACGAGATCTACCACGTCTTCCAATGCAGAAATTGCGGCTCTTAACAAAAAGTTCGATGATGTTGTCCGTCTTTTGCAAACGAATCCAAGTCTTAACAACAATCGTCAAGTCAATGCGATTAGTCAAAGTTGTGAAACGTGTGGTGGTCCACATCCGTATTATGAGTGTCCAGCCTCCGGTGGCTTTGCTCATGAGAACGTTTATGCTACAAATATGGGAGGTAACGGTTACCAACCACAAGGAGATCGGAATCTTCTTAGCTATCGTTCTACCAATTATCTTGGACCACCCGGTTTTAATAACCCGAATCAAGTTAACAATGTGCAAAACCGTAACAATCAATTCAATCAAAATCAAAATCGTGTTAACAATGGTTTTCAAAATCCGGGAAATTTCAATCAAGGACAAAATCGTGGAAATTTTCAAAATCAAGGAAATTATCAAGGCCCGAATCAAGGGAATTTTCAAAATGCAAATCATGGAAATTATAATAATGGAAATCAAAATCATGGGAATTTTCATAATCAAAATCAAGGTTTTCATCAAAACAACCGAGGACAAAATTTCAATAATCAAAATCAAGCTTTGAATCAAAACCAAACGTCCTCGGATGAGTTTTTCAAGCAATTCATTAAAAATCAAGAGGAAATGAATAAGATGATGATTAGTCAAATGGCCGAAATCAAGAAGTCTTTAAATGATCGACCCTCGGGCTCGGGTACTCTTCCAAGCAACACGATCGCTAACCCGAGGGGCGATGCTAAGGCGATCACGACACGAAGTGGTGTTTCATATGATGGACCTACGGCTCCGACTACCTCGTCTTCTTCTTCTCCCCCTAAGGTAGTCGACCGAGAAACCGAGGCGACAACGGATACGGAACTTCCTACTAATAACGAAAGGACCGAAAACATCCAACCTCCGGTTGTCCAACCGTCTAAAGAAAAAGAGGATGTTTCAAAAGGAAAGGAAAAAGTCGTTTTTGAACAAGATAATACCATTAAGTCCAAACTTCCTTATCCTTCTTGACTAAACGATCAAAAGCACCGCGAGAAAATAAACCACCAAATGGAAAAGTTCTTTCAAATTTTTCAAGATCTTCGATTTGATTTAAGTCTCACGGATGCCGTTGTTTTAATGCTGAAATTTGCGTCGATGATCAAAAATTTGTTGAATAATAAAGAGAAATTATTTGGAATGGCAAAAACACCTCTGAACGAAAATTGTTCGACGTTTCTCCTCAAGAAGCTTCCCGAAAAGCTTGGAGATCCCGGCAAGTTCTTGATTCCGTGTAATTTTCCGGGGATGGTTCAATGCTTCGCCTTGGCCGATCTTGGTGCTAGCATTAACCTTATGCCAAAGTCTATCTGGAAGAAATTGTCTTTTCCCGATCCTACTCCCACGTGCATGACCCTCGAGCTCGCCGATCGATCTACGTCTCATCCCATTGGAATTGCCGTGGATGTCATCATTAATGTTGGAAAGTTTCATTTTCCCGCCGATTTTGTGATTGTCGATTTTGATCCCGATCCAAGGGTTCCTCTCATTCTCGGAAGTGGTTTCCTAAGGACGGGTCGTGCTTTGATTGATGTTTACGATGAAGAAATTACCTTGCGAAATGGTAACGAAGCCGTCACGTTTAACTTGGACCAAACGTCGAGATACTCCTCCACCGATGATTGCATGTCCGTAAACCGAATTGATGTTACTGATGAAGTTTCGGAGGAGTATTCTCAAGAACTTCTTGGTTTTTCTCATGATGTTTCGAGTGGCAATCCCACTCCTTCTTCTCAACCTATTGTTGCCGACTCTTCCCCTTCCGACATTAAGGGCATAGACCCTCGTTTTTGCACTCATAAGATTTTGCTCGAAGATAATTTTAAGCCCGTGATCCAACAACAACGACGGGTTAACCCGAAAATTCATGAAGTTATTAAGAAGGAAGTTATTAAACTCCTCGACGCCGGGATGATTTACCCCATTTCCGATAGCTCATGGGTTAGCCCGGTCCATTGTGTTCTGAAGAAAGGTGGGATGACCATAGTGACGAATGAAGATAATGAGCTAATTCCCACACGTCTTGTTACGGGATGGAGAGCTTGTATCGACTATCGTAAGCTTAACGATGCTACCCGAAAGGACCATTTCCCACTTCCTTTTATGGACCAAATGCTAGAACGTCTAGCGGGAAATGAGTTCTATTGTTTTCTTGATGGTTTCTCCGGTTACTTTCAGATTCCGATCGATCCTCAGGATCAATAAAAGACTACGTTTACTTGCCCTTATGGAACGTTTGCTTATCGACGTATTTCCTTTGGCTTATGTAATGCTCCAGGCACGTTCCAAAGGTGTATGACGGCCATTTTCCAAGATATGATCGAAAAGACTATGGAAGTATTCATGGATGATTTTTTGGTTTATGGAAATTCGTTTACCGCTTGCCTTGCCCATTTGGAGAAAATGCTGAAACGATGTGAAGACACTAACTTGGTTCTCAATTGGGAAAAGTGTCATTTCATGGTTAAAGAAGGCATTGTTCTTGGCCATAANATGGAAGTATTCATGGATGATTTTTCGGTTTATGGAAATTCGTTTACCGCTTGCCTTGCCCATTTGGAGAAAATGCTGAAACGATGTGAAGACACTAACTTGGTTCTCAATTGGGAAAAGTGTCATTTCATGGTTAAAGAAGGCATTGTTCTTGGCCATAAGATTTCCAAAGCCGGGATTGAGGTCGATAGAGCTAAAGTCGATGTGATCGCAAAGCTACCTCATCCCACCACCGTTCGAGGAATTTGTAGTTTTCTAGGTCATGCCGGTTTTTATCGACGTTTCATTCAAGATTTTCCTAAGATTGCCCGACCTCTGACCCATTTACTTGAAAAAAATGCTCAGTTCTTCTTCTCTAATGAGTGTGTTGAAGCGTTTGAGATACTTAAGAAGAAATTGACGGAAGCTCCGATTCTAGTTGCCCCCGATTGGGACTTGCCTTTTGAGCTTATGTGCGATGCTAGCGAGTATGCTATCGGGGCAGTCTTGGGGCAACGTAAGACTAAATATTTCCAAACGATACACTATGCAAGTAAGACTATGACCGACGCTCAATACCATTATACGACTACTAAAAAAGAGATGTTAGCCGTCATTTATGCCTTCGAAAATTTTTGACCTTATCTTCTTTTGAAAAAATGCATAGTGTATACGGATCACTCAGCCTTAAAATACCTTATGACTAAACAAGATACTAAACTGAGATTAATGCGGTGGGTTCTCCTTCTTCAAGAATTCAATGTCGAAATTCGAGACAAGAAAGGAGCGGAGAACCTAGCCGCCGATCATTTTTCTAGACTTGAAAATCCCCATCAAAGTGTTTTCGAGAAAAAGGAAATCAATGAATCAATTCCTCTTGAGACACTTGGGAGTTACATGATACTAGTACCCCATGGTTTACCGACTTTGCAAATTACCATGCGGGAAATTTCATAAGGAAAGGGATGTCGTCCCAACAGAAAAAGAAATTCTTTAAGGACGTTAA
>LBNU01002721.1:91465-113214 GCA_014162995.1 Artemisia annua | reverse complement strand
CTAGTTTTTAGAAAAATGACCGACTTTCTAGGAGTTTTGCCGATCAACCTAGCCATGAATAAATGGAAAAGCGAGGGCGATAAACATAAATGGAATTGGGATAAGCCACCTAAGGAAGGGGATGGATCGTGGCACATAAAGATAACTCTATATGATCCAGATGGAGAGAAGTTTGAGAGGTCATATTTCACCAAACGCACCAATAGGACACTTCCAACCAAAATCAACCCTAAGGATGTCCTCGATGCAGAACTCACCTATGTCGGATAGGGTGACTTTGAGTCTAGCTACAAGACTCGTTAATAAAGAAAAGCGCTTCTTGGGAGGCAACCCAAGCTTTGTGTGTTTTGTTTGTTTGTTTATTTGATTTTATTTGTTTCCGTATGTATGATATTTCTTGTTATTGATTCATGATTCAAACTAACTTGTGAAAAAGCTTTATTTTGTTTTTAACTTCGTCTTAACTACATATAAAGGTATTTTGCAAAAGCTAAATGTAAGGGAAATCTAAATCGGTTTATAAGAACTAATGAACATGAATCATAACAATGTAAATTAACATACATATTAGTATTTGTTTGAGTCAAACGCTTGTATCGAGTCATAATGAATTTTCGCAGGAATTCCAGGAAGTAAGCTCTAGTTTTTCCAGAATTTTTCCGAAAACATAACATGAAAATTCTGTCAGATCATTTCTGACGGCGTCAGGCAATAATTTTCTGCAATTTTTGAAAGTTTTGCTTTTCTTCCGGAAATAAAAAGTTTTTGTTAATTCTCTAACTTATAATCTCCAAGGATTCTGCAAAAATATTCATTCCACAAGCATTATATCCTATTATAGATTATACCGCCGATTTTCTGCGAGGTTGGCCTTTATCTTTTTTCAGGTTAACAGGTTATTTTGGACAAGAAGATGATTTATATTTTGGAAGGGAAGATTTGAGCGTTCATCTTTCTTAGAAGAAGATCTAACCATGTTACCTCACTATCCACATCAAACTAATCAGGGGAGTATTTGATTTCATTCTTTCATTTTATTTACTTTTACATCTTCTATTTGAACATTGGGGACAATGTTCGGTTTAAGTGGAAGGAGGGAAAATGAAGGCACCTTAGAGAATACAATTGCGCTTGATTTTTGTTTGTTTGATAGTAAATTTGTAATAAAACCGAGAGAAATATTTGTTAGGGTAATTTTAGCGCCAATTTAAATTTTTTTACAACATTTAGAAGTGAGACTTTGGTCTTAATGAGCGTGTAGATAACTTGGGTTAGTTGACTAGCAACTAATTCCGCCCTCTCCTCCAAAACCAGAGATTTTACCTGCTTTCATAAAATATAAAAATACAAAAAGAATCTTCCTCCACCCTTAGACCTAGATTAGAGTAGCCTTTAGCCTAACGAACACTATTCCCTGCGAGAGAACGATCAATCCCCCGGTACTTGCCACTACACTATACTACATCGGTCAGGTACACTGCCTGGTGGGGATTGCAAGCTTCTCGAGATCCCTTGAGAGGTAAAACGTAGTGCGTGTTGCAATCCACGCGCATCACTATCGCAACACCATTGAGCTCACTCAAGGAGCCAATGTCACTCCCTTGCGATCCGACACCATCTGGTTGGTGCAAAGCGGATGCGCATTCCATGGACTTCGTTCCGAAGATCCAAATCAACATCTCAAGGATTTCCTCAAAATCGTAGACTCAAAAGACCTTGATGTTGCCACTCGAGAGACGACCCGATTGCGTCTCTTCCAATTCTCTCTGCGGGACCAAGCTAGTCAATGGCTTGAGCGACTTCCCGCATGATCCATCACCTCTTGGGATGATCTCACAACTCGTTTCCTTGCGCAATTTTTCCCACCGGGAAGAACTACCAAGCTAAGGAATGATATCTTGGCGTTCCAACAACGCCAAGGTGAAACCCTCTACGAGGCATGGACTCGATTCAAAGACATACTCCAAAAAGTCCCTCACCATGGCATAGACCTTTGGCTCCAAGTCCAAATCTTCTATGATCATATCAATATCCCCACGAGGCAAACCATTGACCAAGCGGCCGGTGGCAAGCTACGTGATCTAAGTGCGGAACAATCATGGGATCTCCTAGAAGATCTTGCTCTATATGACAACGAAAGTTGGAATGATCCCCGTGATTTGAATAAGATGGTCAAGGCAATATCTTTGACTTCGAATAATTCAAGCACTTCCGACCGTAGGATCATAGAACTTGAAGACCAAGTCAAGTTTCTCATGAAATCCTACGAGGCTCCCAACCCATCAAGCCAAGTGAATAAAATTACTTCTTCGTGCGAATTATGTTGTGGTCCCCACGACACTCGTGATTGCATGGAACTCCCCGAACAAGCTTTTGCGGATTATGCATCCTCGCTTACCGACGGAGCGGGAGACAAGTGGTACACTTTCAAACCCGAGCCAAACCCTTACAGTGATTCATACAACCCCTCATGGAAAAATCACCCAAACCTTAGGTGGAAGTCAAACCAAAACATGCCCCAAAACAATTCTTCCAACCCACCTAATCGTTTTCATCCTAACGGTCCTTCCTCGAACCGTACCTTCAACAATAATCCTTCCAACAACTTTGGTAGTACCAATAACTTCGAAGGATTGATGTCGAAATTTATGACATCTCAAGAAGCTCGTATATCCAAGTTTGAATTCGAGTTCAAACAAAGGCAAAGCGAGATGACCGATAAAATCGATTCCTTGTTGAAGATTTTCAATGACCGAGAGATGGGTGCCCTCCCGAGCGACACGGTCAAGAACCCGAAACTAAACGTTAACTCCATTTCTTCGGTTTCGTCCCCTAGTTCTTGCCCACAATACTATTCGGTCAACACCGTGAGCACGTGTTTCAAACAAACCCACATCCCTCAAAAAGACCATGAGAATAAGGTATCCAACACCAAATCGGTCAACAACATAGTTGAAACACCTCCCACTCAAGACCTTGACGAAGAATTCAAGGAACTCCACCTTGAACGTCCGGTTATTGATGTGTTAGAACGAGCCCCCTACTATAACGCCCTCTTAGAAAAATATGAGAAGAAGCTCAAATTAGGTGAAAAAGGGACAGCTTTCGTTCGAAACAAACTACCTAAGAAGTTAGAAGATCCGGGCTTATTTGTCCTACCGTGCAAGATCGGTAATTCGGAAGCTTATGACACATTAGCCGATCTTGGATCTAGCCTCAACTTACTTCCATTACCTCTCTACACCACCCTCAAACTAGGAAAGCTAGAAGAAACCGAGGTAATAATAGGTTTAGCGGATGGAAGTGTAGCATACCCGGTAGGAGTAGTAAAGGACGTGGTAGTTCACATAGGGAAGTTAACAATTCTAGCCGATTTCCACGTCCTCGATATGGTGAGCGACCCTACATGCCCCTTGTTGATAGGAAGAGGATTTTTAGCCACCGCTAGTGCTATGATTGATTGCAAGGAATCCAAGATAGCGGTAGGAGAAGGAGAAACTTGGTCGGTTTATGATGTTAAGAAACATGCCTACGACACCATTGAGGAATCAACCGATAGAAAGACCTCTAGATACGGACCATGGTTAGAAGGAGACTTTATAGGACCCCAACGCCCATTCTACCTAGAAGAGGAATTTGTAAACCGAACACAAACGGTAGAACAACTTTTGGCTAGGGACACCGAACTAGATCCCTTTGAAGACCCCCTAGTTTTTAGAAAAATGACCGACTTCCTAGGAGTTTTGCCGATCAACCTAGCCATGAATAAATGGAAAAGCGAGGGCGATAAACATAAATGGAATTGGGATAAGCCACCTAAGGAAGGGGATGGATCGTGGCACATAAAGATAACTCTATATGATCCGGATGGAGAGAAGTTTGAGAGGTCATATTTCACCAAACGCACCGATAGGACACTTCCAACCAAAATCAACCCTAAGGATGTCCTCGATGCGGAACTCACCTATGTCGGATAGGGTGACTTTGAGTCTAGCTACAAGACTCGTTAATAAAGAAAAGCGCTTCTTGGGAGGCAACCCAAGCTTTGTGTGTTTTGTTTGTTTGTTTATTTGATTTTATTTGTTTCCGTATGTATGATATTTCTTGTTATTGATTCATGATTCAAACTAACTTGTGAAAATGCTTTATTTTGTTTTTAACTTCGTCTTAACTACATATAAAGGTATTTTGCAAAAGCTAAGTGTAAGGGAAATCTAAATCGGTTTATAAGAACGAATGAACATGAATCATAACAATGTAAATTAACATACATATTAGTATTTGTTTGAGTCAAATGCTTGTATCGAGTCATAATGAATTTTTGCAGGAATTCCAGGAAGTAAGCTCTAGTTTTTCCAGAATTTTTCCGGAAACTTAACATGAGAATTCTGTCAGATCATTTCTGACGGCGTCAGGCATTACAACCTGACGGCGTCAGGCAATAATTTTCTGCAATTTTTGAAAGTTTTGTTTTTCTTCCGGAAATAAAAAGTTTTTGTTAATTCTCTAACTTATAATCTCCAGGAATTCTGCAAAAATATTCATTCCACAAGCATTATATCCTATTATAGATTATACCGCCGATTTTATGCGAGGTTGGCCTTTATCTTTTTTTCAGGTTAACAGGTTATTTTGGACAAGAAGATGATTTATATTTTGGAAGGGAAGCTTTGAGCGTTCATCTTTCTTGGAAGAAGATCTAACCATGTTACCTCACTATCCACATCAAACGAATCAGGGGAGTATTTGATTTCATTCTTTCATTTTATTTACTTTTACATCTTCTATTTGAACATTGGGGACAATGTTCGGTTTAAGTGTAAGGGGGGTAAATGAAGGCACCTTAGAGAATACAATTGCGCTTGATTTTTGTTTGTTTGATAGTAAATTTGTAATAAAACCGAGAGAAATATTTGTTAGGGCAATTTTAGCGCCAATTTAAAATTTTTTACAACATTTAGAAGTGAGACTTTGGTCTTAATGAGCGTCTCATGGATAGGAAATTATATGACTAGCACAAAACCGTACCACTAAAAAATTTTCCACCCCAAATATGTGAGGTTCACCCCTAGAATTGGTAGGAAAAGCATCCATCTTTGATGCTATGATGTGAGTACCGGTAGCACTTAGATTCTAGAACTTGCGTTAGGACCATCTCAAATCCACAAGTGAGACTACATTCGTGTAGTTAGATCTACTACATGATAAGAGGCATTAGGATTAACCCTTTGTTTTTACACCCGTGTTTTTGTTATAATTACATTGGCTACATTGGTCAAGTAATTCTCCCACACCCTTTGCGTTGTACCCATTTTTGGTACACGATACCCCTAGTACACCCCTCCGAGCCTATCTTTTCGTTTCGACCTTTGAGCATCTTACTCAAAGTGAGAATTTGTTACACCCCACTTAAATGTACACCCAAATCGCCTTAGCCTACCTTGTATGCCCTCACCTTTAGTGCATTATTGTGACCACATTTGTGTTAAACCCTTTGTTAATTATCTAATCGATTACATGGTTTCTAAGTCGAGTCATATCCTTGTACATATTGTTTTGGGACAATTGGGACTCATGGGTAAAGTACTAGTGTAATGGAGTAATGAGGAAGATTAACATTATTACCCCCATATCCTTGTACATATTGTTTTGGGACAATTCAAAAAAATTAGAAAAAGAAAAGTAGAAAAAACATACGGACTACCATCCCGTTTCTTTTATGTTTCCTTTAAGTTTTTGTTATTTTGATTTTAGCTTAAGATTGAGTCGAGTCTTGGCTTAGCAACATTGTATAGTGCATGTTTTTGATCATGATAATTAACTCGCCACCATTAAAATACCCTTTATTCCAACAATACCGTGTTTATCAAATCCCTACACCTTACGTTACAACCCTTTGGAAAGCCCTCTTTGATAGTTTATCTTAGGTGCTTACGCCTAGTGGAAGAGTAATTGATCCTCTCCCAAGCCTATGGTAATCTATTTGCTATGACAGGTAGTGAGATATATTTTCCATTTTCATTTATGAGATATAATTCTATGACACTTGAGAGATGAGAGTATCCAAACACTATTTGTGAGGTGCTAGTGTATGATTTCCGTGCTTATTATGATTAGGGTTGAATAACTATTTGTTGTAATTACTTTTATATTTGTGTTAAATGACCCCTAACTCATATTTTGGTTGGAATAAAAGCTTATTTGCTTGAGGACAAGAAAATCTCAAGTGTAAGGGTATTTGATGAGACGAAAAGTGTACCCGTTTTAAGGGGTCATTTAAGCCCTAATTCAAGTAAATGTGATCAAATATTGCCCTAAATCGTTCCTTTTGTCATTCGTAGTACTTTTGAGAAAAATTCTGGAAAACATGCTAATTTGGACGTTTTTGGAGCATAAAAGTGAATAAAACGATAAATTCACAAAAGAAGCTGGAAAACCTTCCTGACGGCGTCAGAGTCACAAGGTGACGCCGTCAGCCAACATTGACAAAGGAGTAAAATCATATTACACTAGACGCCCTATGAAGAAAACAAGATGTTTACACCTGACGGCGTCAGGTGTTAGAGAAAGTAGGCCGTCAGGTGTAATGCTAAAAAGTGACGGCCCAGAGCACATTTACAAGTGACGGCGTCAGAAGTAGATCTAGGCCATCCGAGAACCCTAATGACGGCGAGCTGATGGCGTCAGAACCCATAACCTGACGCCGTCAGAGTGTAAAATCTATATATACTTTTCTATTTTTCATTCATTAGTGTGGAACTTTTGGTACAAGTTTGGGAAAAACCCTAAAGACGAATTTGGCTGTATTTTCAAGGGTTTTTCACCCTTGAATCCTTCATGTTCAATTAAAGATAAGTCCTTACTTAAATTAATCAATATGTCTATGTGTTGGTTAATTATATCTTATGCTTGTATTTCAATTAACATGCTTGGCTAGATTTTTCTTGTGTTTGCTTAGATCTAATGAAACATAACTATTAATTATTGGTTGATTGGTGTGTTATTACTTGTCTTGGATGAATGTTTCATCAATGTTAGGCTTAAGAAAACTGGCAAAACTCCTATATGGTAACATGCTTGAACGTCTTAAGAAACATGTAACTAATGCGTACTAGGTTATTAAGGTAGTATTTAACGCATGAGCCACTGTTTACAATCCCTATGATTGGGTGCTTTACGCATCGTTGTAGGAGGAGATAAGAGCTCATAGAATTGGAGAGATATGTACGCCACCCCATGAATTTTTAAGGAATACACCCGTCATCCACGCAAGTAATACATGCACCAATTAACCGGTAAAATATAGTTAGGGAGTAAGGAAATCTAAGTAAACACATTTGTCTCCATATAAGTTTTCGCAACCACAATAGTTTAGTTATTTTATTGTTAATTGCAATTGTAGTTTTTGGGTTAGTTGACTAGCAACTAATTCCGCCCACTCCTCCAAAACCCGAGATTTTACTTGCTTTAATAAAAATATAAAAATACAAAAATAATCTTCCTTCACCCTTAGACCTTTTAGAGTAGTTTTTCTAACCTAACGAACACTATTCCCTGTGAGAGAACGATCAATCCCCCGTACTTACCACTACACTATACTACACCGACCAGGTACACTGCCTGGTGGGATTGCAAGCTTCTCAAGATCCCTTGAGAGGTAAAACCTATTGCGTGGTCGCAATCCCACGTCATCACACCCCCATGAACCCTAGATTTTACCAAGCAAAATTCACAGCAATTAAGGGTGTTTTCGTACAATTGAATGCTTCTAAAACCCACCTGACATGTGCAGAACTTGCCAGGTTGGCAATCCACATGAGAATGAGTGCACATGATTGGGTCATGATTACATCCTACGGCTGATATTGATGGATTGAGGACCAAGGTGATCTAAGGGCTTAGAAGGACACAAAAGAAGCGCAAGAGCACACAGATTGGTGACTTGGCAGCCTAGAAGCTTCACCTCTCCTCTCTCCTATATATAGACCTTCAAATTCAGTAGTTTGTGTGTAGGTTTTTATATTGTTATGCTGTTTAAATGTTTTCCCAATTGTAATTTTCAGATTCAAAGTATTGTAACTTAGTTCTATTAATGAAATCCTAGTTTTCTTTTTATTAAAGTTTTTCAAGTTTACTTATAGTCTTTATTTAGATTAATCATAGTTTAAATTAGATTGTTTACTGTTTCATTCATACCTAATAATCATATTTAGTCATTAGTTAGTTAATAGTTTATTGTTTTTCATATAATCAAAAATAAAAAAAAAATCAGAAAATAAAATAAAAATAATAAAAATATTTTTCAAAATCTCAAAAAACTAGCTTCAATAAGCTAGGGTTTTAATTAGGTCAGGTTCATTCTAGCTTATTCATAGCTATAGTGAGCTTAGTTTAGTGAAATAAGTTCATAATCTCTATTTTCTTAAATAGTCAACAAAAAGTCAACTGTATCAAGATGGTTATGAACTGTGGTTAGTTTGATAGTCTAGGTGGAATAAGGGAGGCCCCTAGCCTGTCTAAAGACAGGAAAGCTTAGTGAACCTCCTCAATTGTTGCTGAGGAGGAAGAAATTTTTAAGTCCTTGCTTATTTTTGTTCCTCTAAAAAATATAGTATAGATCTGGTTAATCTAGTTTATTACTGTTTGATTTATTGTTGTTTAATGTTAGTTTGCTAGATCTTATATTAGTTAAGTTGTTTATTAATCTGTTGTGTTCTGAGTTGATTTGGCTTGTGACTGCATAACATTGTTAGATCTGAGATTGTGAGATACAGTGGAATATTGTTGTTGCTTTGAGTTGATTTGATGCTAGTGAGTGTTTTGTGACTAAGTTTGATCAGTGTTGTGGAGATTTGAGGTTTAAAATCAGTAGACTAGTGATTAGAGGTAGTTTAAAGGAGTGTTTGGAATAGAGTGGTTTGTTGTGTTTGTTTGTGTTTCAGTGGGTATAAGTTGTTTAGACTTCACACCTAGAGTTCACATAGGATATTAGTTGCATAAAATCAGTAGGTCAAAAGAGAAAAATAAAAATTGCTCTTAAAATTTAAGTCACAGTTAACTGTGGTAGATTTTATTGTGCAAGCTTCATTAGATTATTGCAATAGTAGTAGTAGTGGCTTAATTTAGTCTAATAGCAGCTTAATACTTCATATTATTCCAGCTAGGGTAGATTAAAACTCATTAAAGTCAAACTTAGATCAATATTCAATAGTCAAAGGTACATGCAGGACAGTTGCACTTAGCTCACTTGTAGATCAAATTTAGGTGAGCTAGAGTAGTTAGTATGCCTTGATATTGTATCTGGGATTAGTTAAGCTAGCATACATTAGGATTTAACAAAGATCCATCATTTCCAATCACTCTAGATAGGAATAAAATAGGTCTCTTTCTGTCCCAATTCAAGAACACCAGCAACTCTAGCATCCTTATAGGATTTTTGCAGCTAAACTTTGCTCAAATTGAGTTTAATTGGCCATTGGAAATTAGGGCTTCTGCATTTTCTGTGTTATCTGGTTGGTGATCTTAAATTTGCCCCCCTTACATTTCATTTGTTAGCTTATTTGAGTGCTTATTTTTGAGCCACTAGTTTGTCCCATTTCATTGCATATGCTGAATTTTCAGTTTGTGTGCAATTGCTTCTTATTGGATTGTTAACTGAGATCCTTTGCTTCATTTAAGTTTCTTTGAGGGTGTTTGAGCATATTTCAGAGTCCTGTGCTTATTGGTGTTCATTTGAGCTTAATTGGCTTATATAAGTGCTTATTTTGAACTGTTTTGGCTTTCATTGCATAATCAAAGTTCATTTTTGGTCAAAATCAAGTGTTTCTGAGGTTATTTGAGTCTTAAGGTCATTTTGGGAATGTTTGACTTAATTTGGTCAAACTGCTTATTTATATGCACTTTTCACAAACTGCTTTTTGAGCTAATAAGCATTTAACTGCTTATTTTCTAAAATTTTCTTTTTCCAGTAGGTTGAGAATATCATTTTAGATTTTCCTTAAAAATTCCAGATTTATTTGAATAGTTTTGCTATTTATTTTCTATTTTCCTAGATTTTACATCATTTTTAATTCATAATAAATTCAAAAAGACAAAAATAATTTTCATTTTTATTTTTAAAATTAGTTTTTAGTTTAGTAAGATTTTTCAAAATTAGATTTGTAAATTAAATCTTTAATTTCATAGTTAGTTTAAATTTCTTTTATTAAATAAAAATACAAAAATAGTTTTTAATTCTTAAATAAAAATAAAAGGACAAATATAATAATTTTCTTTTTCTAAAAATTTTCTTTTATTATTTTTATTTTAGAAAAATTTAAATTTTACCCTTAGGATTAAATTTGCTTAACTTTTAAATTTTTAATTGTTACGTGACGTTTTATTTTACGATTCTTAATTCATTTTTACGTTTTTAGCTTACGTGTGCCTTGATTATGTGATATACTTGTTTAATTGCTTGATTGTGCTTTATTTGCTTATCATTAGTGTAATTCTCATCGTTATCACTTTTACCATTTTCACTACACGTTTTACGATCCGGATAACGAGATTCCATTTAACCTTCGCACGGACACGACCCGGGTAATTTCTTATTTGTTGAGAAATTACTTGGATATATACTATACTATTTATGACACATCAGTAGTCAAGCTGTAAACTCTGGAATATGTTTAGGTTTTCAAAAATATGTTGGTTTAGAAGCTAGGAGTGACCTTGGTAGAACAACACCAGCAGGCTTAGCTAATTATGTTAAAGAAGGTAAATTACATGTTGTGCCTGGACCTATTAGAGGAGAACACATGCCCACTGACCTCTCCATTACTGTAGACTTTGATGGATCACACCATCTTTATGGCAAAAAGTCAAGTGACTTGCAGACCCTAATTCTAATTCTGCTGACTTTGTCTCTTTTCTACCAGTGACAAGTCTTCTGACCAAGGGTCTACTGCCTATACCAGTTGTGATTCAAGTGAAAAGTCAGACCTTCCCAAGACATCACCCAAGCCTTCACCCAAGTCTCCATACAAGCCTGTTAGAGTTGCTGCTGATGAATCAAATTCAAAGACAGTTTCCTCTGAAGACTTGTTATTTAATTCTTTGCAAAACAATGATTTTAGTTTTGTCAAAAACAATTCTGTCAATGTTTGTGGTTTTAATGCTTTTAATGGAACATCTTTCACTTTGAATAAATCTTCTAAAAAGAAGAAATGTTTTGTTTGTGGAAGTAAATTTCATTTGATTAAGGATTGTAATTTTCATGAGCAAAGAATGGGTGTATGTGCTAGTCAGAAGAAACCTAGACCAATGTGGAAAAATGTTAATGACATACCATCTTATGTTCCACAAGCAACATGTAAAGCCAGCAGACACAATTCTGCTGATACACGTTTTCCATTTGTTTGGAAAAGATCTGTTGCTAGACCATATGTGAGACCAACTAGTTCTAATTTTCAGAATGGTTATTGGCCTGGATGTTTTGACTCTATGTATGTGGGCAAGGGATATTGGGATACTGCTGTGAAGCCCTCAGCAGGTTGTTCTTGGATTTACAAGGGACCTAAATATAACATAAGGTCCAAGAACAATGGTGGATCTTATTCATCTACATGGCCTAATTCTCATGATCCACAAGGCAGGCTCAAGTCAGTGATGACTTGAGTCTCCAAAGTGTACTTATATTTTGTATTTATTTTTTGTTGTTGTAGGATCATCCTCTTAAGAGTAAAGATGTTGGCATAGTAGATAGTGGTTGTTCCAGGAGCATGTCAGGAAATAAAGAAAAGATGATTGATTTTGTACCTATAGAAGGAGGAGGCAATGTGACTTTTGGTGGAGGAGATGGTAGAATCACAGGAAAAGGAACTATTAGAACACCAAAATTAGATTTTGAGAATGTGTATTATGTAAAGGAACTGCAACACTTCAACTTGTTCTCAGTATCACAAATTTGTGACACAAAGAACAAAGTATTCTTCTCTGAGGATGAATGTCTTGTGCTCTCTAAAGACTTCAAACTTCCAGAAGATACTTCAATTCTGCTGAGAGTTCCCAGAAACAACAATTTATACACATTCAACATGAATGATGTTCAACCTGAAGGAGATCTAACATGTTTGGTGGCTAAAGCATCCCTGGATGAATCTACAAAATGGCACAGAAGGATGGCTCATGTGAATTACAAGACCATTAACAAGCTTTCTAAACTTGGTCTTGTTCAAGGACTTCCTTCCAAAGTTTTCACCAATGAACACAACTGTGTTGCCTGCAACAAAGGGAAGCAACACAGAGCCTCTTACAAAGCCATTTCAGCTGTGAGCACTATCTCAAAACCTCTTCAGTTGCTGCATGTGGATCTCTTTGGTCCAACACAAGTCAGAAGTATTGATCATAAGTACTTCTGCTTGGTAATCACTGATGACTACAGCCGGTTTTGTTGGGTATTCTTTCTGAAAACTAAAGATGAAACATCTCAAATTTTAAAGGAATTTGTTACCCTTGTTGAAAACCAGCTAAACAAAAAGGTTAAAGGCATTAGGTGTGATAATGGGACAGAGTTCAAAAATGCTGTTTTAATAGAACTGTGTAAGTCTAAAGGGATACAAAGGGACTATAGTAATCCAAGAACCTCACAACAAAATGGGGTTGCTGAAAGAAAGAATAGGACCTTAATAGAGGCAGCAAGATCAATGCTTGCAGACTCTAAGTTACCCATAATGTTCTAGACTGAAGCAGTAAGTACTGCTTGTTATGTCTTGAACAGGGTATCCATCACTAGACCTCATTTCAAGACACCTTATTAACTTCTCACTGGGAAAGTTCCTTCTATTCATTACCTCAAACATTTTGGATGTCAAGTGACCATTTTGAACACTAGTGATCCACTTGGGAAATTTGATGGAAAAGCTGATGAGGGGTACATTGTGGGATATTCAGCTCATAGTAAGGCATATAGGGTATATAATCTAAATGCTAAAAGGATAGAGGAGACTCTTAACCTGAGATATCTAGAAGAAAATACTAATGTTCAGGGTCAAGGTCATGCTTGGTATTTTGACCTAGATTACTTAACAGATTATTTGGGTTATACTAGATTTGTTGCTAACCAATCTGCAGGTACAAAAGAATCTCCCTCTAACAATGCAGGTGTCCTGGATGATGACTCAGATGATGAGTCTGAGCTTGATGAACAAACCATTGTTGTACCTTCATTTCCTCCTAACTAGTTTGCAGGTAATGGTGCAAAAGATTCTCCTGATAAGAATGAAGAAGAGTCACAATATGCAGAGGATCTTGCTAGACTCAAGAAGCAAGAGCATGCAGCCACTCAAGAAGCTGAGAGGCTTGGTGAGAAGTTTGCAAAAGATGCTGAAGCACTCCTTAGACAATCAGCACAAGCAGTCAGTGGAAACCAGGATACTGCTGACAGTTCTACTGACAGTTCACCTGTTTCTCCTGACATCACCATCTCTGCTGACAATCCTGCTGCATATACTCCCATTTCTACCAGGGTGTCCACAGACTTTGGAGAACCATATACCAGATTTCCAAGTCCTTCAGATCTTGGTAATCACCAACCCAAAGCTGGCATCTTCACCTCATCTTCCTATGACAGTGTTTTTGAACCAACAATGACCAATCTTGATACCACAATTGCTGTCAACCCCAATGCAACAAAAAGGATCAACATTCTACATCCACAGGAAAATATTATTGGTGATCCTCAAGATCCTGTTAGAACTAGAAGCACAGTGAAACAAACTAAGTATGGAGAAGTTGCTTTTATTTCCTATGTCTCAAATCAACAAAGAGACAATCACACAGACTTTCAACATTGTCTGTTTGCTTGTTTCCTCTCTCAAATGGAACCAACCAGTGTCCCACAAGCTCTTGCAGATCCAAGTTGGCTTGAAGCAATGCAAGATGAAATGCTACAATTCAAGAATCAGCAAGTTTGGATATTGGTTCCTCTACCAGATGGGAAGTATGCAATTGGGACAAAATGGATTTTGAAGAATAAAAGGGATGCAAGGGGTATAGTGGTCAAAAACAAAGCAAGGTTGGTAGCTCAGAGGTTCAGGCAAGAAGAAGGGATAGATTATGATAAGGTTTTTGTACCAGTTGCTAGAGTTGAGGCCATTAGGATTTTCTTGGCCTATGCATCTTATATGGGCTTTATGGTTTATCAGATGGATGTGAAAGGTGCATTCTTATATGGTGAGATTGAAGAAGAAGTCTATGTCACTCAACCCAAAGGTTTTGAAGACCCAGATCATCCTGATTATGTGTATAAGGTTGTCAAAGCTCTTTATGGCCTCCATCAGGCACCAAGAGCTTGGTATGCTAGACTCTCTGCATTTCTGCTGAAGCATGGCTACAGAAGGGGTGCCATTGACAAAACACTTTTCCTTAAGAAGAATTCCATGGATATTATACTTGTGCAAGTTTATGTGGATGACATTATCTTTGGCTCCACTAATGAAGCTTGGTGCAGGGAATTTGAGAATTTAATGAAGGGTGAGTTTCAGATGAGTGCCATGGGGGAGCTTACTTTCTTTTTGGGTCTACAAGTTAAGCAGAAACCAGATGGTATATTTATTAGTCAAGATAAATATGTGAGGGACATTTTGAAGAAGTTTGGCATGGAAAGTATCAGAACTGCTACTACACCTTATGAAGCTCCTAAACCAAAGAACAACATTGAACCAGATCCTGCTGTGAATGTTCACTTATACAGATCCATGATTGGTTCATTGATGTATTTGACAGCTTCAAGGCCTGACATTACTTTTGCTGTGAGTGCTTGTTCAAGGCATCAAGTTACACCACTTACTTCTCACTTAAATGCAGTCAAAAAGATCTTCAAGTACCTCAAAGGCCAACCTAACCTAGGCCTTTGGTACCCAAAAGAGTCCCCTTTCAAGTTGGAAGCATATAGTGATAGTGACTATGCTGGTGCAAATTTGGATAAAAGGTCGACAACTGGAGGTTGCCAATTTCTTGGCAGAAGATTAATTTCTTGGTAATGCAAGAAACAAACAATAGTTGCTACCTCATCTACTGAAGCAGAATATGTTGCTGCTGCCAATTGTTGTGGGCAGGTACTTTGGATACAGAATCAGTTACTGGATTATGGGTTTAATTTCATGAACACCACAATCTTTATTGATAATCAAAGTACCATATGCATTGTCAAAAATCCAGTTTTTCACAATAGAACAAAGCATATTGAGATTAGGCACCACTTTATAAGAGATGCATATGAAAAACATTTGATAAAAGTGGTTAAGATTCACACAGATAATAATGTGGCAGATTTATTGAGTAAAGCTTTTGATGGACCTAGGTTTCAACACTTAGTTGTCCACATTGGGATGGTTAACCCTTAAATGCAAAGTTTGAGGGGAGGCATAAGCCTCAGGGGAGGATTGATCGTTATTGTAAATATTGTATATTTTAGGTTGCTAACACTAACCATCTAATGTGTTTCTTAGCATATTAGTTTGTTTGTTTGGTTTGCTACTATCTGTCTGTTTTATAGAATGCAGTTGTGTGTAGTTGCTGATATTAAGAAAAGATCATCAAGTTTGGATTGTTTGGAACAAGGTCCTGTAAGCTAAAGTTTGTTTCTCCTGAAAGAGTCATTGTTTCTACTGAAGAAGGATAAAAGTGATTCTCATTATTCCTACTGAAGTAAATACAACTGGTTCTCATTGTTTCTACTGACATGGAATACATGCGATGTTCATTATTTCTACTGAAGAGAAAGAAAAGAAGTGCAATGAAAGATAAATTCAAGTCATTCATTCATTCAAGAAACAAGTTACAGCTTACAAACAACTTCAAGAGTTTTTAAAGACCATTCCTATACATATTCAACTACACAAATCCTAAAATCCTATCATCCATATTGTAAAAGCCTGGTGGATGTGCATGTCCAGTACGATGAAGAAGCTGAAGATGAAAATGGAATGATGGATTGATGAAAACGATGATGAAGATGCTCAAGAACCTATGTGTTTGGTCTCTGGCAACATCACATCCTCAACTACTCCACCTTCCCCTTTCCTTTGTTTTCTCCTTTGCCTTCTTGAGCAGGATGACCAATCACCACCTCTCGTGATTTTGGAAGTGGAGGGTTAGACTTCCTAGACCTTGCTTGTGGTCTCTCAGCTGTGGAAGGAGGAAGAAAGGAGGGATCTTCATATTCATCCTCGGAAGATTCCTCATCCGAGGTATATAGAAAAGGAGAGACTAATTCTCTATCTGATACTGGGTAAGGAAGCAAGGGATGTGAGTCTTCAGAAGAATCCGACTCAGCAGAATTGGGGGCTTGACTTGGTTCCCCCATATCATGCTTCTTCTTACTTTCTTGGTTCGTGGTTACTTGATGCGTCTATGGTCGAGCAATGGGTGGAAAGTAAGTGTTCCAACCATCACTGGATGATGATGATGAAGAGGAGGAGGTTAGATCAATGATTTCTGGTTTTGATGACATTGTTTTGGGATGGAAATTTTGGGGATATTGAGAAATTAGGGTTTGATAATTAATTTGGGGGTAAGTGATTTGTGTGAATTGTGATTTGGGATTAATTTATAAGCAAAGTCAAGGGATTGGGGTAATAAATGCGGAACGGATGGCAAAGTAAAACGCCAGATATTTACTGAAGATATTTTACCTAGTGAATCTGCTGATTGACTTCTTCATCAGCAGATTGACCATTGATTTTGCTGAAGGTTTAACATTGAATTTTGAAAGTTAATTTACACGTCAGATTTGGTCAACGATCTGTTGCGATATTTTTGACCATAATCGTGTAACTTCTATTTATAACCTAATTCACGTATCTTCGCCCAAATCAACTGATTCCCTCTTCAACCAATTTATACCCATTATCCTTTACTCAATTCAGAACCAATTTTCACAATCTCTTCAAATGGCGACTCTACAACTTAAGAAGGATCACAACAAAGTTGCTTTTCTGGGAAAAGCAAAGGGATGTGAAGAGTATGATCCTATGGTTGAATTCTTGAAGCGTTCCAAGATTCATTATGCTTTGACACATTCTCCAAATGTGATATATGAATCATTGGTTAGGCAATTTTGGGCATCTGCAACCAAGAGGTCTGACACAGAGATAGTAGCAACTATTGATGGAGCAGAGTATGTAGTGATTGAATCCTTAATAAGGACACAATTACGTTTGGATGATGAAGGTGGTGTCTATCACTCCAACACTGAAGAAATACTTGCTGGGTTAAGAGAAGCTGGCTGCCAAAGCACTGCAACTGACATGTGGCACAAGAATCAATTTTGCCGCGTGTGGAAATTTTTGGTGCACACATTACTTCAGTGCATAAGCAATAAATCAGGAGGATGAGATCAGTTCTCTACCCAATTGGGTTGTGGTATAGTATGTCTTTCAAAGGGTTTAAGTTATAATTTTTCTAAGTTTATCTTTGATAATATGATTGAAAATATTCAAAGGAAAAAGCATAAGTTTCTAATGTACCCTAGGTTTTTACAGATAATTTTAGGCATAACAACCCAAGAAAGAACTTTTTGTTCCATAGGAGCACTCACAAAGAAAATTTTTGCTTCTATGAAAACTAATTGTGAAGGGGCAGTTCATCCTCTATTACCAGCTATGTTGCCACAAGGCAATAATGATGCTGGTGAGGGTAATGCTGCTAATGCTCCACCCTCTCCACATCTTGCTGATGATGGGAATCCATCATCTCCTAGTGTTGCTGCTGATGGTAATCCATCAGTTGCCACTGATGAGGGTCCCTCCATTACTGCTGAAGCATCAAATGCTTCTCCTGACCAGCCACCACCATCACCTATTTCACCCAGACCTCATACACCACCTATCTCTATTGCTCCTGATGAGCATGTTCTTGAGGTTGAGGAGACTCTTCAGTCTCTTGGTACACAAGTACCTTTACCTCTTGAACCTGAGATTAATAGACTGCCCACACCTAGTCCTGATAGAGAGCCTATTAATGAAAATATTCCTGTTTTTGAGCCTATTTCTCCTTAAAGGCCCTATGATGCTTCCATTACCACTGAGCAATCTGCTGGTGGAGCTGAGGACCCTATTACTCTCACAACTGTGTATGAATTGCTTAACAGGAATAATAAAGAGGTTGTAGAGTTGAGAAAGGAGCTTGCAGTTACCAAATCTTCTCTTGATGCTGAAATTGAAGCTTTGAAAAATAAGGTTCAGGAGTTAGAAGCAAAACTTAGGCAGAAAAGGAAAAGAAACTTTGTGGTTGCTTCTGATGAAGAACAAGAGGAAAGGCAAATGGATTCTCTTGGATTGTTGGCTGAAGTGGCTCAAATGGCTGATGTTCCTTCTCCTAAAGCTGTTGAATCTTCAAAACAAAAGGAGACTATTAAGTTTAAGAGAAAAAGGCGTAGACAGTATTTGAACAAGGTGTCCAAGGAGTCTTCTGGAGTACAAAGTGCTGTTGAGGATTTAAGTGCTGTTGTTGATGATCACATTGACACTGAGGTACCAATGGTGAATATTACCTCTGATATAAGTCAAGAAGCTTCAGTGCCAGCACAACCTTTTGCTACATCTTNAGGCGTAGACAGTATTTGAACAAGGTGTCCAAGGAGTCTTCTGGAGTACAAAGTGCTGTTGAGGATTTAAGTGCTGTTGTTGATGATCACATTGACACTGAGGTACCAATGGTGAATATTACCTCTGATATAAGTCAAGAAGCTTCAGTGCCAGCACAACCTTTTGCTACATCTTCAGAAGATCCTTCAGTAGTATTTGTTGATGGGAGAAATGTTGTGTTGGACTCTAACATTGCTGGTTCTTCTACTCATGTTGAAGATTCTTCTCAACATATTTCTCCTGATGCACCTGCTTATGTTGCAATTGTGGATATCTCTCATGATGATTCTCCTGATGAGCTATTTACAAGGGTTCCTGATGTGGATCTTTCTGGCAAGGGAAAAGGTATCTTTCTGGCAAGGGAAGATCTTGGTCAAGATTGTGTGACTGACATGGAAAGATGATAACGCTCAAAATTAACATGTTTTTAGAAGCGTTATTGTTGGTTTTATGCATGGAAATTGGTCATATTTGTATATATTTGTTACTTAATCATGGAAAAGTGTTTATACATCCAAATATAGCCAAAAGCAGGAAAAAGTGATTAAAAATGAAGAAATGAAGTGATCATGCACATTTGGAGAGTTTCGAGAGAAAAGAAAAGGAAGAAAACGACGCATGGACAAAAGGATTTGATAAAGACGAGCTTTTTACACATATTTATCNTTTTTTCTTATTTAATGATTGTTTTTCTGTTATTAGTTGATTAGTTTTAATAATTATATGATTAATAGTATTAATGGTAGTAGTGATAGATAGTTATTAAGTAGTTTTAATGATTTTTAGTAGTTTTAATTAGAATTAATGTTTTAGAAGTTTTAAGAGTTCTTTAGTTAATGTTTTTAATATCTTAATTACTGCTCAATTTAGTTTTTAGTTTTTTTAATTTTTATTAAGTTAAAAAAAAGACAAAAAAAATTCTCAGAAACCCCAACCGATTCGGTTGCGGGTTCCAACCGATCGGTTGGGGGTAGGTAATTGATCCATCCGGATCGGATGGATGTCCATCCGAACGGATGGATGCCTCAGTAAAATTTTTAGCATTTTTATTTTCTAGTTTATTTTCAATTCTTAGTGTTTTAGTTTGTTAATTTACTTATTATTATTTCATATTAAGAGTTATTTGCTTACAACTAATCCTTATGCTAATGATTTGGATGTTTTGTTGATGGTTATGTTATAGTTAGTAATTGCTTAGTTGAAATGGAGAGTTTAAGTCAGATTTCGGCATACTTGAAAGATTTGGAGGATATGTTCAAGGATTCCGGTGATTCCTTGGAAAAGTTGGAAAGCATATTGGAAAAGGCAAAGATGGAATTAGAGGAAGGAGAGGTTGTTGGTGACAATGTGACTTACTTACCACATGAAATGTGTTACCCAAAGAAGGAGAAGGAAAGAAAGGTTGTGGTTTTTACTAGAGCACCACCTAAGGAATTCGATGCTCCACACATGAGGTATTCTACATCTTGTGCGGTGGAAGGTGTTAAATCGTGGGATGCGGAATTGAACATGGAATATAGAGACAACTACATTTCAGAGGTATTTTCAGATGGCATCCAACCAATCGGATGCAACCCGCATCCGAATCGGTTGGATCTGACCAAAACACCACCATCCGATCGGATGGAGCTCAAACCGATCGGATGGATGGTGACTGCTGTTTTAAGTTAGCATTTATTGATGAATTTAATCCCCATAATCATTGGTGGCTGATCATTTCTACATATTAACTCAGAAGGAACGTTTTTACTTGAAGGACAAGAGTTATTAGGCTATATAATGAGTACTTAGGGTCTAGATTACATGTACCCTAAATTATCTACCAAAGTGTTACATCAAATATTACTAGTTCATTTTATATTGTCTAAAAAGTTACTAAGTGTCCAGGAAGTGTTGAGTTCGAGTCTCAAGCTTTGGTTCGAGTTGGGAATTGTTTACTGATTGCAGCAAAACTAAGCGGTGAAGCTTGTAAACCACGGATCGTTGTCCCAACGAGCGTTGAAATTGATCTAGTCACTCAAGTCGTGAGTTATGTGAGATGAATGGGTTGAAAGGAGTTGAATTTGTTTTAATTATACTACGAAAGGTTTGCATAAAGTTTAAATCAAATAAAGAACAATAAGAAAAGAAATAAGTTTAACTATGAAAGAAAATATGAGACTAAGTAAAGCTAAAAAGAAATAAAGGTTTAAACTAAGAAAGAAAATGTTTTTGTTGTTTTGTATTTAATTAACCAAAAGAAAATTAAACTAAGTTAAAAAGTTCAAAAGAAAATTCGACAGAGTAACGGTAAGAAATGAATAAAAGAAAACTCCACTCGATGAACGATGGAGTGTTAATAAGCCTAGCTCGGCTCAATAAACAAGACACGACAATAAAAGACTAAGACTCGAAAACTAAAGAAAATAAAAACCTAAACTCGCTACACAAGAAAAATAAAACTCGCTATATAAAACAAAATGAAACTCGCTATGCTAAAGACCTAAACTCGCTATGTATATGAAAAAGGAAACTCGCTAAGGACCAAAACCAAACTCGCTACCCTACTTACAAGTCCATACTCGCTAACCTAAATGAAAGACCAAACTCGCTAGGTTACTTTAAAAACGAAACTCGCTAGACTCTAGATTAAAAACGATACTCGCTAGGGCTTAGCTAAAAATGAAACTCGCTATGTGACAAAGGAAATCATACTCGCTACTAGCCAAGATGAAACTCGCTAGCACAAAATAAATAGCATACTCGCTATGTAAAAGGGAACCATACTCGCTACTAAACCCTAAAAGACTCCATACTCGCTAGTAAACCCTAAATGCATACTGGACATAATTTTTACGTGAACTTTTTATAAAAACTTAACAAAAACTTATTTAAACTCAATATTAAGCAAGACCAATACTCAAAATAAGCTAAAGAAAACACAACTAATCAAAATAAGCAAAACATATTTCTAGGGCTTGTAAATGAAAAGCTAGTTTAGACTCAAAATAAAGATTAAAAAGCTAAAGATAACAACTTTAAAACTTGTAAATAAGCTAAACAAACACGAAACAAAAGCTCTCACAAGCTAGCAAAACCCAAATAAGCTCAAGTCATAATCATAAGGCACGAAAATTTCTT
>LBNU01002721.1:75170-88633 GCA_014162995.1 Artemisia annua | reverse complement strand
TTTTTTTTAGAGTCATGAACTTTAGTAACTAGAGTTGGTTCGCCCTTCATATCTTAGTTAAAATAAGATTGATTCAATGATAAATAATAATGATATTTTTGGAGCATAAATTAAGTTTAAAGAGCAATTTGTCTCAGAATTGATAACATTTGTGAGCACAATTTTATACCCTTATTACTACAAATTGTGAGGATTAGATTTTTTTATATGAATAGTGTTCTCATGCTATTTATATATTTTGTTATGAGTGTGCCGGTGATTGTGTTAATTCTAGAACTTGTACTTGTTATGCATTACGGTTAAAATCATTTTCGAGTGATGGAGATATATTCATATGATAAGAGGCAAACTTAGGATATAAAACCAAATGGCCATCCGTTTACAAAACAAATTTTTGCTAACCACATCGGTTAGTTACTCTCGTATTTGGAACCCATTTGTTAGTGTTTATCTTTAACACTAGATACCCTAGTTAAACCCTTTGAGCCATCCTTTTCATTTTGTTACATCCAGAAAAATACAAAAATATTTTACACTTTAAACCTTAGCCTTACCCTTTGTCAAAGTCTAAACGGTGGATTGCTAATTGCTTGATATGAAGGATTGTTTTTGATGATTATGAGTTAGACACACTTTGTGATTCGTGTGTGCCATTCTGACAAAGACGGAGACTGCAGCTTCTTATTTGTATTTTTGTGGTGATGCTTATGCGAAGTGTGGGGGGAGAGTTATTTATTTATTAAAAAAAAAGGTCATCGCAACTATAAGGTGACAATTATAGCAAATGTGCTATATTATGAATAAAGAAAGTTATGTGATATGTTGTTAGCCAATGTGCTAAGTATGAAGAATTTTATATGGTGAATCGATGTATCGACATGTGAAAGTTCGAAGAGGAGAAAGATTGTAACTATGATAATTTATGGGATTTGTGGTTTGGTTCGTAAATAGCAACAATGGGACTTTGACTTGACTTTATTTTTTTTAAAAACCAATTTCACAAATATATCCCATGCCTTATCCTTACCTTTTAACTTAGTGTAATTATCAAGTGTATTGACAAATAGTGACCATCCGAGTTCGTGAGGATTTAGAAAACGTGCTAGCGAACTAAGGTTATCCTTAGTGACCATCCGTTCTTTGGTGATACTCGAATTCGTGGCAGCGATCTATTACGATTTACACAAGATATTTGCATGAAAGTTTTATTAACCCCTACCCTAAAACGTTACAACCCGAATAAAAGACCTCTTTGATGAATTATTTCATTGTTTTGATACTTGTACAAGCTTATGGTAAGAAACATAAATCATGACTGAGCAATGAGTGATCTATTAATCATACCACATATTAAGTGATGAGTGAATTTCAAATTATCTTCGTAAGGTGCTTAGAATTGTTATCGCGCTCTTTATTAACTTGTTTGAGTTCAAATAAGATGTTTGCATTATTGCCATTGAAATCAATTCTCTTTTGATTAAGATTTGCTCGAGGGCGAGCAAAGCTCAAGTGTGGGGGATTTGATAACGCTCAAAATTAACATGTTTTTAGAAGCGTTATTCTTGGTTTTATGCATGGAAATTGGTCATATTTGTATATATTTGTTACTTAATCGTGGAAAAGTGTTTATACATGCAAATATAGCCAAAAGCAGGAAAAAGTGATTAAAAATGAAGAAATGAAGTGATCATGCACATTTGGAGAGTTTCGAGAGAAAAAAGAAGGAAGAAAACGACGCATGGACAAAAGGATTTGATAAAGACGAGCTTTTTACACATATTTATCAAGGAAATATCAAGTTCTAATGAAAAAAGTCATGCCACGAAGAAAGACAACACATGCGACGTGAATCGACAAAGAAAAGACAAAGAAACCATTTTCAGATGGCATCCAACCGATCGGATGCAACCCGCATCCGAATCGGATGGATCTGACCAAAACACCATCATCCGATCGGATGGAGCTCAAACCGATCGGATGGATGGTGACTGCTGTTACAAGTTTGCATTTATTGATGAATTTACTCCCCATAATCATTGGTGGCTGATCATTTCTGCATATTAACTCAGAAGGAACGTTTTTACTTGAAGGAGAAGAGTTATTAGGCTATATAATGAGTACTTAGGGTCTAGATTACATGTACCATCAATTATCTACCAAAGTGTTACATCAAATATTACTAGTTCATTTTATATTGTCTAAAAAGTTACTAAGTGTCCAGGAAGTGTTGAGTTCGAGTCTCAAGCTTTGGTTCGAGTTGGGAATTGTTTACTAACATTAGTGAGCAGTTTATCGAGAGTGTGGTTGCTATAGTTCCGCGTATTTTGTCATTGTAATTCTCAAGCTATGTACACCTTGATACTTATGATGAACAATTGCTACTTTGAATTTAATGAAAGTTTTCTTGTTTACTTGTGTTTTAGTATGATTGCTATGGAGTAATTTGTGATATACTTGTGTGTATGATGTGATTGGTTATGGAGTATTCTTTTATTAAAAAGGTGATGCATGAAAACATATCTATTTTATGAGTTTGTTGAAGTAACATCTAATCTTGCTTAATTTGTTGGTAAAAACAATCTTTGGGAAAATAGGTCCGAAAGGATTTTCAACTTGTTTTTATTCCAAAACATTAGTGCACGAATTAGTATGGAATATGATGCTTGACACCCATCTTATTTACTTGTTAAAATGGATTTGAGAAGATTTCATCACGAAAAAGGACCGAAAGGATTCGTAGGAATTCATAAGAAAAGAATTGATTTTCTAAACAACCATGTGATTATAGAATTGTCATACTATCTTGATATGTCCGAAAGGAGTCATTTAGGTGATAGAATTCTTAGTGGTAGTTAAAACATGACATACATCATAGATTGATTAACTACTCATTTTTAGTTGCGCATCATAACAAGTTTTACACCAAACTTTATATTTAAATTGCCATGATACTCCTTATGACCAATCGAGGAATTATACACAAGTATATGTTTAGTTCTTATTGAGTTTCTTTTAAATTGATATTCACATAAATTAGGATTGACAACCCTTGTTTTGCAAACGATTTTCTTACTACTAAAACAACAAATCCCTTGGGACGATCTCGACTTACCCACCTTTACCACATCGGACGAGTATACTTGCTCGTATGTGCTAAATAATTAATCGGATAAATCGTGTTTATAAATTTTAAAACTTGCACTAACAAAACGCACATCAAAAGAACTGAGCAGGCAAGGATGCTGAAAGAGTATGAAGATCTCATGAAGAGTAAGGCATTGATCCAAAAGCTTACAGCTCAGTTTACTTCAAATTTGCCTCCTGAAAGACAAAGAGAATTGGATGCCCAATCAATTCATTTTACTGATGAGCAATGGGATTCTTACACTATGCAAGCTGCTTCCAATCTTACTCTTGCTCAAAGCATTCTGGGAGCTGCTTTTGATAGTAACAATTTTGCTGCACAAATGATGGCCTTTGGACAACAAAAGAAAAAGGCTGCAGCTGACAAGAGAAAAGCTATTGCAGCTCAGAAGGCTAAAGCAAAAAGAGACAGACCACCTACTGAAGCACAGAAGAGAACTTACATGAGGAATGTGGTTTACAATCAGAGTGTAGCTCTTTATACTTCTGGTTTGTCAAAGAAGAAAGTCTGGAATTTGCCTGATGCTGAGCTGATACGGCTGTATAATTTGATTATGAAGCAAATTAAACCAGCTTCTCAAGTGAAACGGATTGCTGAGGCTCTAGATGCTCCTAATGCAAAAAGATCCAAGATTGTTGAAACAGTTGATTCAACTGATGATGGTGTGCAAACTACTGATGGTGTACAATCCACTGAAAGTCTACCATCTGCTGAAGCAAAGGGTGTGTCTTCCATTTCTACTGAGGAAGCATCTGCAAGTCAATCATCAGTTCTTCATGTTTCTTCTGAAGCCTCTATCATAGCTGTTTCTTCTGAAGCTTCACCAATAGCTGTTGATCATGATATGGATCCGAAGGAAAAGAAAAGTACAATTGAGGTTCCTTCTTCTGTATCTACTGATCAAGGAAGATCATTTCTTTCCAACTATCGTGCAGTCCTGGCTAAGAGAGCTGAACAAGAAGCTGCTAGAGCAAAAAGGGCTAGACAAGAGATGGACAAGTTGTATCAACAAGGTGTTTTTGCTTCAATTCCTTCTGGTTCTACATCTTCTATTCCTACTGAAGATGTCTCTGGTGCATCTGGAAAGGTAGATCCTTCCTTTTCTATGGGGATATATGTACCTGGTAGGAGGAAGAAAAGGATGTCCTACAAGAGACATATTGCTCTTAGTCGATCTGTGAGGTTATCTAGGAAGTCCTCTCAGAAGCATAGATCTTCTAAGCATGTGGATATCAAGGCTGATAATGCTACATTTATCAAGATGGGGTCTTCTACAATCTTTCCAGAGGATTCTTATAATGTGTTGACAGATTGGAAGGTGATTGATGGACAGATCAACACTATTTATAGGCTTGATACATCTTCTATGGAGTTTACTTTCTTGAAAGATATACTTCATTTGGTGGATAGGCAGAATCTGAATTCTCTTTATGCCTTTGTTTCACATTATTATGTATCTCATAAACCACAAGGAGCTGGGTTGTACTTATTGGGGGATCTTCAAGTTTTGTTTGATTCTCAGTCTCCAAATGGTACAGGGTACTCTATTTGGAAGAATTCTCATAAGTGGAAGATTGATACATGGAGATTTTATCCTTATCCTAATGTGCATGTTGTTGAGACTAAGTGTGGGATGAGAGTTTGTATGTTTTCTGATCAGCATTATCCTTTGTCACCTAAACTGCTGAAAAGATTGCTTAAAAGGAGATTGGAAGTTCCTCCTAATCCAGTGTCAAATGATCTCACACATGTTGAACAGTTGATTGGGTTGATCAAGTCTCCGCTTATGCAACATCAGGCTTCTACTTGATTCTGGTATTCTATGTTGTATATTTTATTTCAATTCTTAGTAAAAAAAATGGTAGTTATTAGATTTTTGTACTAACTTTCTGCAGGTTTGTTGTAAAATCACTCTGTTGATGGTTCTCAACTCACCAGATGTGACTTGTGTTCCTCAAAGAGTTGGCTAGTCCAAAGGGTACAGCTTTGGTAAAGACATGACAAATCTATTGATAGCTGTAATAGTTTGCTCAAAACTATTGGGTACTCAACTCACCCATGCTTCACAGCTGAGAGTTGAATGGTTTTCAATTGACCATGGATTTTTCCTTTTGGATTCCAAATAATTGACTAGCCCACAAGGATATGGCTTGTGGTAAAGGCTGTGGAAAACCATATTTGGTATTCAGTTAACCAAGGTGAATAAATCAACCAAATAATTGACTAGTCCTGAGCAAACGGCTACAGGTACAACTCAAATCGGTTTATAGTTGATGATTTACTAACAATCATATGGTTATCAGTGTACCATAGTTTTTGAACTCAAACATTTGGCTACTCCAGTAGTGATGGCTATTGGTAAAGAGACATCAAATCCATTATTTTCAATGATTCACCTCTCACAGGAGTTAACACACCTGGATGTGATGAGAATAGTATGAAACTAATCAGTTTTGATGTACATTATGTCATTTGTTGCTGCAAAGACTTGGAGTTTCAAGTTTGGTCACTCATAGAGATGTGGATGTTTTGATTCTTTGTTGTTGTTGTTCGAATTCAATCCTCTTATTCTGACGTGTTAAGATCTATCAAGAATCTTGAACTTAACCAGGTCAAATTCAAGATTAGGGGAGGATTGTTGGGAATTATGCTAAGTGAGAATTCTGCTGATGAATTCTGCTGATGGATTCTGCTGAAGAACTGGAATCTGCTGAAGTAGGTTTCTGCGGAAGAATAGTTTCTGCGTAGTGTGTTTCTGCGGATATAGAATATACCGCGTATTTTGTAATTTAGTTAGGATATGCATGAGTTTTATTAGGAGAAGATAATGCATATCTTCTATAGTTTATAGAATATACGTTTCTTGTGAANTTCTGACGTGTTAAGATCTATCAAGAATCTTGAACTTAACCAGGTCAAATTCAAGATTAGGGGAGGATTGTTGGGAATTATGCTAAGTGAGAATTCTGCTGATGAATTCTGCTGATGGATTCTGCTGAAGAACTGGAATCTGCTGAAGTAGGTTTCTGCGGAAGAATAGTTTCTGCGTAGTGTGTTTCTGCGGATATAGAATATACCGCGTATTTTGTAATTTAGTTAGGATATGCATGAGTTTTATTAGGAGAAGATAATGCATATCTTCTATAGTTTATAGAATATACGTTTCTTGTGAAACAGTTTAGGGTTAGGGTTCCTTGTCTATAAAAGGAACATATTATTATATTTTATGTGAGAGTTGGAAAAACAAGTTTTAGTTTTTATAAAAGATCCATAGAGGATCAAAGAGTTCTTAGTATTCTGTATTCTTACTTGTGTTTGTTTCCGCTTTATAATACAAGTATTAGAGACTTTCTATTAGTGTGTTTGTGATTACATAAACATTGCTAACGATTCACGAGTGCTCAAAGATCTATCAAGGTCTTTATCTCAACAATATGTGCTAAATATTTTAAAAGCACTCCAAGTGTTTCGATTATCTTAATTCGAGTCATTAGATTAGTTATTTGTAAAGTATGTAAAAGTTCAAGTGTAAGGGGAGAACCGAGGCCCCTATGATGTATTATTTTGGATGGTAGGGCATGAATGTATGCAAAAAACAGAAAAAACAAATCAAAAAAAACAAGAAAAAGAAAAAAAAATGAGAAAAAGAAAAGTAGAAAAAACATACGGACTACCATCCCGTTTCTTTCTTTGTTTATTTTATATTTTTATTAGTTTTTAATTAGCGTTAGTCGAGTCTAGTCTTGGCTTAGCAACGCCATATTGTACATGTAATTAATCAAGATCTGTAACTCGCCACCAGTAAAATATCCCTTATCCAACAAAACCGTGTTGATCATATCCCTACACCTCATTACAACCCATTTGTAAAGCCCTCTTTGATAGTTTATCTTAGGTGCTAGTGTGTAGTCTATGTGCTTATTATGATTAAAGGGGAACGATTAATTGTTGTAATTACTTTTATATTAGCGTTAAATGACCCCTAACTTGTTCCTAGACCAAGGGTCAACTAGGGAAAAGCCTACACAACCTCACGGAGGGCTCCCACTTGTTCCTAGACCAGCAAGAGCAAGTAGAACCCCATTATGCACATGAAATAATGAATCTGTCAGCCCAGAATTTCTGTATTGGGAGGCCCAAACGGCATCGAAGGATTCTTCCCCGGGCTTAGCTCCAAACTACAAAGTTGTAGGCCCATGTCTTGTGTACCTGCACGTCAATTTTTAGCCAAAAACTCCTTACCAATCGCTGGGAATAGCCAAAATACTGCAGCTTGTTCCAGCAGCCATTTTTCGCATAAACGCCTTTAACTCTTTTGCCATTCCATTCCAAGCAACGATTACATGATATAGAAAGTAAAATACATCTAATCCACTATCTATCTACTGTAATGTGCCCAAACATTGGCAAAAAACCAAATCAAAATACATACATGAATGCCGAAACAATGGCAAAAACCCCAAAAACAAGAAATTAAACAACATTCACAACAATCCAAGGCACAAGTGGTTTAGGTTTTCATCACCTTTGCATACACACATAATAATACAATAATATTATGATCAAAACAACGTGTTGTCTAATTTCATGGACAAACATGCATGTATTTTCCATGAAAGCAAAAATAATTAACAAGAATTAAATATTTAGCCNAACAACATTCACAACAATCCAAGGCACAAGTGGTTTAGGTTTTCATCACCTTTGCATACACACATAATAATACAATAATATTATGATCAAAACAACGTGTTGTCTAATTTCATGGACAAACATGCATGTATTTTCCATGAAAGCAAAAATAATTAACAAGAATTAAATATTTAGCCAACGAAACGAAGACATTAATTGACAAGAATTAAAACCCCGTATGGTACATGTGTCAAATGGGTTAAGGATCAAAACCCACTGATATTAGGACCTTCAAAATATCATTTTACCACAGAAAAATTAGGTTTGGGGGCTGATTCGAAACTGTTTCAAAAACCGATCAAAATCATGCGTTTTAGGCCATTTTTCACGTACCCGACAAGTAAACCAATTAATATATGCATAACAAATGGCCATGGGATCAAAAATTTTCAGATCATAAGACCCCTTATGGGTCGACTTATGATCAAAAAATAAGCCTTTGGGGCTGTTTTGAAAGTACCCTTTTGAATCCATTAAAAACACGCGTTTTTCGCCATTTTTACGCATACAAGATGATCATATGACATCATATGATGGCTCGTGATACGACTATAGGTGATGTTGAATATGATAAACATAAAATAAACATTCGAACTCAGCGGAAAACATCACCAACAAGGATCCATAGAGTCATATGATCAATCAAAAAAATAACAATAACAATGTTATACCTTCGTAGCGTGCACCGGGAGTCACCAACAATAACACCACCACCATGAATGGTATATGAAACCCAAGAGATCAATAAGGTTGATCTCTTCTATGTGTGAAACACACTAGACGTCCTTGATCACCAATTGATGCTAGTCTAACCCCGTAACAACGATCCTTGCAATAACCTTTACAAGATAGAGCCAAGTAAAGATCAAAACCAAAAACCCTAGATGGGAATTTTGTTTTGCCGTCGCTTTTAGGAGAGGAGAAGGGGGAGAACGTTTTTTGGAAGTTATTTTGTGATATGACCTAATCAAAGACTTAATCAAGATTAATCTTATCATAATCATAGTTACATATAACCCCTCCAAAAAACCCCATTATCCCCTTTATCCCCCCTTATGGCCGGCCATGATATGCGCCTTCAATGGGCTTGCCCATTGTTGGTCCAATCCAAAAACACTAAGTCTAACATAGTATTTAATGGCCCGTTATAGATCCCGAGTTACGTAGTCATTTATATATTGTAAATACGATAAATACAATCTGTAAAATGGTTTCTCTGTGTATAAGTGTGTGGCCCCATAGGCTCACATATATCTAGCCATATAATTATTTATTATGACACGAGCATACTCCAACACCAAGGCCCAACCTTTGAATGTTATCTACGAGCTCGAGCAACTCCAAAGTACTGAAATTGCCATTTTCATAATCCATAATCATCTAAGCCATTTTAACCTCTCACTCCGTTACCCTCTCCTTGAAGTTAATCTGAGCAACACGTGAAAAGGTAGAAAAATAATGATCACATGTACGGGAATGAAATACTTCATGGGTGATCATACAAACATCCGTATATGTATTTGTTAACATACACATATATGTAGCCATGTTTATATGTGTAAATAGCTTTCAGTAGTGCATGTGTATGTACATTTATAGCGAGATAATGTTTTCAAACACGTGTATACAAAAAAAATATGGTATTAATGCTGAACAAACCTTTTTATTCATAAAACTTTTGCACAGGTTGTTGTGGGTTTCCAGGATCGAATGATCCACCAACATTCATGCCAACATCGTTCATAGAATCAATAGAAACAAGAGAGAAGATTGGGTGAACCCTTAATATAATCTGATATATAAATTGAATGGGTTACTGTGATTTACAGAATCGTAGACCTATATATACATATTGAAACGGTGCCTTCTTGAAGAGGCATACCGATTCTATAAAAGTAACAGACACAACCTAAACTAAACCTTAAAAATCTTAAAACCTAAACTAAATAACCGTTTACTAAACCTAACTGTTTTTGTTTTTCTGTCTAATGGGTTTGTTGGCCTGTTGGCCCAAACCAGAAAAACTTGCAGCCTTTTATTCATAACTAATCTATGTACACAATCCTTCAAACTCTTGAAAACTAATGTCTTCAATCTGTAAAACTTAATCTTCATACTTTAAACTTGATCTTTGAAACTTATAAACTTTAAAACTTGTTTATTATCATAAACCTAATAATAAACCTTGAAACTTCATTTTCTTGATGCCTTCTTCTTGAACCTTCGCGGTTGTTGTTCTTGCTTTTGTCTTCGAGACCATCACAGCCTTGTTCCTTCAACAACGAGACCATCACTGTAAAACCCAGAAATTTTAAACATCTGAAATACCTAATTTACCCCTCAAAATTTAAACTTTTGAAGAACAAATAATGTGTATTACCTAAGTATATATATGTTAATTTTTAAACATTTCGCGACATGTAAAACCTATAATACTTAAGATACATAAACGTTACAAATTATGTCTATGTAATATATGTATCACACGTTTAAAAGAAGAATCATGTGCCGAATATTATGAAGTTGTGTACAAATTATCCTAAGCTTAAAACAAGCCCAAAGTATACATAAAAATAAGCAAGTCCAAGCCCAACTATAATTTGACCCAACCCATCTTGTACAAAAAATAAAATTCCATATATTACTCCCTCCCACAAACAAAATACAGAAAAAAAAAAAATGAGAACCCTAGCCTCCATAATTTCTTGTCATCAAGAACTCAAGATCAAGATTAGTGGTAATCCCGTGAAGGTTTGGTATGATTAATCACCTATTTCTTTAACATCTTCTGTTTTAATTTTTTTCTTGTAACCATAATTGATGGATATGATTAGGGTTTCTTAAAATCTCAGTAATTAAACATGTTTGATCATTAAAAACATAATTTGGGATGTGTTAGGGGTTTTATCATGCGTTTGGTTAGGGTTAGGGTTTTGTTTGTGATGCTGACAGAAATTTGGGTCAGATTGAGATGGGTGAATCTTGATGATATCAACGTGTTTTTAAGTGATTTTTGAGTCTAAGCATAAGTACTACTTGTCTACTTTCTGGAAAAGTAAATTATATTATTATTTAAAGTCAGGAAGTATGCTTTTTGATTTTTACAACATAAGTTGTCAAAGCTGAGTAATCGGGTCTGAAATTCAGTCGTGGTTTTTGATTTTTCATGTTCAAACCGTAAGGATTTAATACCTCGCCTTTTACAGAGGTAGTATTTGGGTTATTTGTGACTTCCTGGAATGTTTGTGGATTTTTCTAAGTTTTTTAAATGGGTATTTTAAGTGAAAACTTTCTGCATGTTTGTGCAGTTAATTTTCTGGGTAGGTCTCGGAAAACGATTTTTCACATGGAATTCCACTTAAAAATAAAATCTGAGAAAATTCATGTAGACTCTCAAGACATATGTGCTTCTGTGAGAATTTTGGTGATTTTTATTTTGGAATTCTTATACGTCTCAAAAATTCGTTAAGTGGGCTTAATTTTGTTATAAAACCAGTTAACTTCTATGCATATGTGAAGAGGGTGTTAAGTGTGTTATTCCTATTTGTTGGTGCCCTAAATACATGGTCATGTTTCGTTTATGTCCTTTTATGTCGTTTTAAATTATTGAGAGTGTGTCAACGTAATTGAGATCCCCGAGCCCTAAAACCTAATTAATGACTTTTATAAGCCCTAAAACCCTAAACACATTAAGTGCACATTTAACTTTAATCAGTTAAGAGCTATGAACCATTTAATATACTTTGGTCTTATTAGAAACCCTAATGTGATAAATTATGAGTTTTACCCTAAACTCACTAATTCGGGAAAACCTACTAATTATGGAAACATACTAAATATGGAAACTTATTAATTCGGGAAACCAGCTAAAAATAGAAAGTTACTTAAAACGACTAAGTTACTTAAAGTGGAAACTTACTATAAATGGAAGCTTACTATTTTTGGAAAGTTACTATTTTTGGAAAGCTGCTATAAATGGAAAGTTACTAAAAATGGAAAGCTAACAAAAACAAGTAATCTGATTTAAAACAAGTTATTGATAATAAGCCGATCCTTAATTCATGTAGATTCGCTGAAGGAGTGACTAACTATTCCTATGTTATGATATGGTTTTGTTGGCGGTTTAAGGTACAGATATTCTGCCCTTTTCAGTAAGGGTGCTTTCTCTCTCATGACTTGATCTTGATCTTTGATTCGTTATAAGATTCCCTAATCCATTGATATGTTCCCTTATTCTTGATTCGTTCATTATGATTCTTGATATGATATGATCCTTTTGATATATGATCCTCATTCTTTTGATACTCCTCATATTATAACTATGCTATGATATGATTCGGATATGCTGCTATGATTCTATGTATGTATGTTTGCTTCGTTCCCTTCTTATGCCCGAGTTTTCTAACTACTCATGGAGGTACCATGGGCGTGTCATCGAGGCACCGATGGCATGACACTTTCTGTGGAGGTGGTATTGATCTACGGCGTCCCCACTTTGTTATGATATGATTATGATTATGAGTACTCTTGGCCATTTATGATATGTGTATACCTGTCCTGCGAGCAGGGTGCATGTATGTTTATGTATGTATGTATGGGGGGCGTATGGATGCATCCTAGCACTTATGTTTATGTATGGTTATGATATGGTATGATATGTGTTGATCCCAGTTGAGCATACAACAATATGGTTTCGGCGGGTGACTGGTGGTACGTGCCTTGTACCGTCACTCCTTTGGTACAATGGAGTCTGTAGCTCCTTGTACAGCTTTTGGATATGATGGATATGTGGTACCGAGAGGTCTCCCCTCTCCGTATTCTTTGACATGTGACTATGGATTATGTATGTATGTATGTATGTATGAGACCTATTCGAGTGACTCTGGTAGGTCGGCTCGTGGCTTCCTTACGTTTCTATGTGTCTATTCGAGTGACTCTGGTAGACACGCCTTTGTTGATATGTGCTCTTGATTCTCTTATGATTTGTTTATGCTTGATATATCTATGATGCTTCGTTTTCCTTTGACTTATGATACTGTTCCGTTGATCTTGATCTCTTATGCATTTGACAGATGACGTTCTTTTCAGCGGGAGCCTATGATTTTCTTTTTTTATGCTTATATTCGTTTCGATTATCCGTTTGTTTTGCTATATATCTGTTCACTGGGCTTTTTAAGCTCAGCCGCATTTCTTTTCCTGCGGCAGGTTTTTGGTTGGAAGCTGGGTTTGGGTGAAGAAAGAGCATAGGAGCTTTAGTGAACTACCCCATGGACTAGAAGCCATTACATCTGGGCTAGTTTTGGACTTGGATTAGATTAGACTTTTTTTAGTTTGTATTTTCTTTTCTTTTATAGTTTTAGTATTCCTTTTGTACTTTTATATTTTTTCCTTGTAACCTTTTGTTTTAAGTCTTCCGCTTGCGTTGTATGCTTTGATATGTCACCCTACTGTAGTGCTCCGGACCCATGTTGGGTTGGGGTGTTACAATTATGGTATCAGAGCTCAGGCTGCGACTTGTAGTACATAAGTTATGGCCTGTGAAGTTTTGGACCCTTAGGTTTGCACCTTAGAAGCTTTAGGAATAACTTTGGAAGGTTTTGCCTTAAGTTTCTCCCCTTAAGAGCTT
>LBNU01002721.1:50396-74932 GCA_014162995.1 Artemisia annua | reverse complement strand
TAATTAAAATCAATTTACGTGCTATGTGGTGTATTAATTAACTCTAGCTTACGCAATCGTTTATTCGATGGATGTGGCTCACTTGTGCAAAGTGAAAGCTTTAGTTAATTATACACATTATGAAAACCTAGAATTGATTTAATTAGGGTTTATCTAATTAAGTATGCATCTGGACTAGTTTCGGACTTGGATTAGATTAGACTTTTTTAGTTTGTATTTTCTTTTCTTTTATAGTTTTAGTATTCCTTTTGTACTTTTATATTTTTTCCTTGTAACCTTTTGTTTTAAGTCTTCCGCTTGCGTTGTATGCTTTGATATGTCACCCTACTGTAGTGCTCCGGACCCATGTTGGGTTGGGGTGTTACAATTATGGTATCAGAGCTCAGGCTGCGACTTGTAGTACATAAGTTATGGCCTGTGAAGTTTTGGACCCTTAGGTTTGCACCTTAGAAGCTTTAGGAATAACTTTGGAAGGTCTTGCCTTAAGTTTCTTCCCTTAAGAGCTTTAGTATGACATGTGAGGATTGGGTAGATATATGATCAGACATTGGTTTTCTTGCTTCCGCTTTACTCTGATTTATGCCTTTGCCTTTCGTTAAGCACTTACAAGATCATTCGTTTCGGAGACTTAGAAGACTTATCAGGATTCGCGACATGTGTTCAGGATGCCTTTAGACTTCGTAGTGTGCCTTACAGGTTTCTTTCTCTAGAGTTATCCTTTTGAACTTCAATTCTTGATTCGTTTGACATTCGTTTAGATGCCTTTCGTTCGTTCGGAGATTCGCGTCTGTATGAATCCTACGTGTTTGACACATTCTATGATTTCTCCTTGCTTTTAATTCCTTCTTCATTGTTGATTTTGACCTTATGATCGATTTGTGACTTTCATCGTGTATATTCGATTTGTCCGATGCGTTTTGGAGATATTTAGAGAAGATTTGTTCTGCTAATCTGTTTCCTTTAAAAATGTTCGATTCGATATTATCCTGGATATGGATTTGTTGACTGAGCATTGAGATGGAAACAACGGTCATATTAGATTTGTCATCTTTGGCGATTTTATAAACTCGAAATTCTATACCATGGTTTCCAACCCGGTAATTGATTATGATCACCTTTGTTTTGAAAACTCGTGCGTTAATCCCTCGCAGTTATGAAGATACTTCGTTTGATGAAACTCGCCTCGGGAGTTATTCGGATTATTTGAAATTTCGCTATGTATTCCTTGACGAACTACCAGGGTTACCATCTGAATGTGAAATCTGGTGATGAGAATTTGTTAGCCACGACTGGAGATATAATATGGTTTCCATAAAGGCATGTGTATATGATGCAAGTATTATGACGCCTGGCCAACGTGATAATAGTTACATCATATAACTTGAACTTATTGGGATCATATGATATTTTGAGCAGTGTGTGAGAACAGTAAGTTGGTTGATTTGGGAACTTTATCCGTATAAGAGTGACGTTGGCTTAATTCTGAAAACTCCGTTGTGAATGACATCAGTGGAAGGGAAAGAATTGAAGGACCAGTTTCTAGGAAGTGGTTTCGTCTGTGCAAGTGTGTATCTTTGATTTTTTTTTATTCGGGGAGAAGAATGATAATAACATGAAGTTGTAGATGGATTCTAGAAGATGAATCATAGCATATTTGTGTGAAAGAGCGAAATGTTCCTAGTATTCCTTTTCGTATTCGTTATGATCTCTATGAGCGTTGTGATGCCAATTGTATTGGCTATTGCTCCGACTATCCCTATGAAATTGAGAAATCGTGTCTTTCATGAATACGTGGACAAATTGTCATAGTATGACATATTAGTGTGTTCAGAGACGAAAGAGAACCACGAGGATCATCTTCATTTTGGTGTTGAATTTCTACGTCAGGAAAAGCCTCTGTGATATTTTCGAAGAGTAACTTTTGCGATACGAAGAATGAGAGAAGAAGTTTGAGAAGCTGAGGAGAGATTTTGTTTCTACCCAGGAGGAAGGAGATTAGCTATGGAAGCTGTTTGAAGTGAAGCACACAGTTTTATCAACTCTATTCATCTTAGTTGTACTAATCTTAACTACATATAATGTAAAAATGGTCAAAGGTGAAAAGTGGAAAAGTGAAAAACTGATTTTTTTGTCAATCCCCATAATGCCCTTAGAAAACAATATACTACTGATTTGTTTCATTCAAATCATTCGGTTACAATTCACAATTAATGTTCAAACACATCATCTCTCAAAATATACCACTGATTTGTTATCTGAAATCCTATAGTTGACTTTCTCTTTATTTGTTCAAAGAAATCATCTCCAAGAACATACAACGCGTTTCACGTTTCAATTTTTTTTGCTGGCCATGCTTTGAAATCGGTAATGATCTTGATACTTTTATTCCATTGTATTGAAAGTTTGTTTTTTGTATTTTTACTTTTAACTATAGTATCGATTAGTAAGTTAAATTATATGACCAAAACCCTAAAAAAAATGGGGGAACTGTTTTTTTGGATGATTATAACATATTTCAATGAATTAAACATTTAAATGTAAAATAAATAGTCCATGTTTATGTGATTTATATTCTGTGAATATTTTTACATACCTTTATATTTTGACTTTCAGAGATCTTTTTGGGTGGAAGAATATTTAAGTGTAAGCTAAAAGAGATTATGCTTTCGGTTTTTTTTTTCTTTTTTTTAAACGATGCTCTTTGCATTCGTTTATTTTAATTGTTATCATATATGTTTCAACAACCCGTCATTGCCATCCTTCCGGATCTCCATCAGCTTCTAATTCTCAATTAAAGGTTAGTTGAATACAAATACATGATTGGTTTTTGTGAAGCCTGATAAATTTTGTTAACGAATTGATTATTGTTTTTTATGCACACCAAGTGTTTGATGACAGTGTGAGAGGCTAAATTCATTATCAATTACATTTCTTTTGGTTTTTAGTTTGTTAAGTTCACTCATTGTCCTGATACTACTCATATTAGATGTTACTTTTGCATTATTTCAAATCGTGCTTATGACAAAACATGATGATTTTCATTAACAGTGTGAAAATCTATGCAAATTGTTATAGTTTAACAAAAGGAATATGATAATAATCAAATGGTGAAGAAAAGAGCTAAGATTAGCTATAAAGTTGTGAAATTTTGTTAATTGTTTAAGGGGTTTTTGAAATTTTGTTAATTATAAAGTTGTGAAATATTGGGAAAGCCAGACCCAGACCTCAAAGTGGGTTCATTGGCTCATTGTGTATCAACTGATACTATTAAAACCATGGCCTAATGATTATATGTGTTTCCTTAAAGACGAACTCAATTTGGATAAAGCCGGTTAAAAATGCCTTTTTGCAAATGGATAATCAGTTTGGCAAAAGTTTGTTATATTTTCATGGAGAGATCACCCTTTTTATATTGACTTTTTGAATTTCTTTCGTCACTATTGATATTGACTATGGGTGTGAACGAACAGGCGCTTGGAGTGAGGCTACTCTTCCGACGGCTGAATCCATGTCGGTTATTTACTGTTGCGTCAAAGGATGAAGTGAAAGTTGTGCCGGCTGATGTGCGTGAAACGAAAGCAGAAATGGGTAAAGCAAGAATAAATATTTGTCGGTTCAAGCTTTTACGTTAGAACAAATTTGAAACATTCAGATTTATAATTGATCTTATTGTTTTCTATACTGCGTGTTTTCAGAAAAAAAAAGGAAGACATTTAACATATGCCTTATTGGCTCTGTGTCACATCGATACTGCTGCTTTTGATTCAGAAGACCAGGCCCTCCCAAACCACAGCAGACAACATCAATAGTTGGATGGATGACTCAGGTACTCTCTTCTTCTAATTGCAATACCGTTTATGTCATGCATATTAGAAAACAAGGGTTTAGTAGATGCGGTCGGTTGGCCAATGGGTCAAAATGGATGAACTTGATATGGGTCAGGTTGGTTCGACACTTTGACCCAAAACACTTTGTGTCCACGCTGCAACTCAGCGCACCTGCCGCCATACCTGCATATTGTGCAGTAATTTCCCCAGTTTCCAGTATGAAGAAGTCCTTTTAGCAAAAAAATGAAAATAAAATTGTAGAAACCATGCTCTAAGTGCAAAAGCAGCATATACAGTTAAAACAACAATTAGATCAGTTGTTGTTGTACAGTTATGTATGTTGACTGCTAAGTGTTTTAATTTTCTGTTACAGCAGGGATGAGATCTACCAGCATCCAAACACTCTATTAGAATCAATTTTCTGCACAAATTAATTTTCTGTTAGCGAGTTTACGGTATTACAGATTCATACGGCACTGATTTTGGGCCTGCTACAAACCAATAACATCAAAGTAGTATCCAGGTTGTTTATTGGAACGGGTAATGGGTGTTCAAGGGATGTTGTAACCATTTCTTAAAACCTCTTCTGGTAGAGCTCATCAAATATGCCACCCGTTTTGTATTTTCACAATTACCATATCCAAACAACCATTTAAAAACAACGACATTATACTGTGGGCGACCGAATCTGCTGTCATATGGGCAAACAGTAATGAAGACAGACATCTATTCAAGAACAAGAAAGAGCTGATACGAAGCAGGAAGTGGAAAGGTGAAGGTTGGGATCCAAAACATTTTTTTATTATTTGATTGTAAAGAAACCGGCGAGTTGTCCCTCTTTAATCGCCTAATTTGTAATCTTTTAATAGTTAGGACCAATTGGGAATGTTCGTATACATTAGTATTCATTTATATCATATATAGCATTGTAAAACTGCTTTTCTGTTTATTAATAACCACGAAAGTATTCTTACCAAATTCTAGAAAATTATGAATACAGGTTCAAATGCTTCTATAGCTAAACGCCCCGCCGCGAAGCGCGGGTTCATTACCTCGTTAGTTTAATATTGCAATTGTTGATCTTTATCATGAACGAATTTGTAGCAGTCATCAGTCTTTAGGAGACTATTTCAATTTGTAGCGATTGTTGATGTTTATTATGTAAGAAGTTTAATCAAAATATGTTACACTCTACACGGCATATAAGTTCTTGTTCCACATGTTTGGCATATGAAGACTTATGTCACACTGTACATGACACATATGTTCTTGGTTCATATGTTTGGCACTTTGGCATGTGATGACTAACACTTAAATTAATACAACTGCTGGAGGAGGACTTACCGGGAAAAAAAAAAAAAAAAAAAAAAAAAAAAAAAAAAAAAAAAAAAAAAAAAAAAAAAAAAAGGGGGCGAGAAAGCAAGGAAGCATTAATGAATTCAAGTTTATAGCCGCAGGGAAAAACTATAATCAAGGCGTGAATTCTTTTTATCTCTTTGTTTCTATACAAGGTGAAAATTATAGAGCTGTTTGGAAGGTTGATTATAGATGGCAGTTGTTGATGTATATTTTGTGTCCTTCTTTAGAGAGTTTGTTGTCATTTATGTAGTAAAAAAAATAATAAATAAATAAAAAATAAAACCATTTAATTAAAATTTCGACATTGATAGGGGCTGAAGTCTTTATTATTTTGTCCAAATAACTAAAAGTTTTAGTTATTTGAATAATAATCTATAATGTCGTTTATCAAGAAGTTTTACACGAAAAGTAACGTGTTGTTAGTTTTTATTTCATAATTGATGTAATGTTTTACTTTTAGTTTCATTAAATGTTTTTATATGTTGTTTGATAGATGTTAATAATTTTTTCTAGACTTTAGTTATCGTGTAGTACAACCGTTTGCAATTACATTATGATATGTTCACGTTCTATTTTGAACGCTATACAAAACACTTACCACAATATCACAAAACGTTAATTATCTGCCGCTAGAAACCGTTGCTATGCACGGGTACTCGTCTAGTATATATAGAGTCTTAAAGCAGGAGCTGGAGGGGATGGTATGAAGACGGTGGTGGCTACATTGGTGATTTCCACACACAGGAGGAAGGGACAATTCGAGTGGAGTGCATTGGAGCTTTGACTAGGATGGCTTGGCGTTTGAGAAAGCTTTAGTTCGCGACATGTTAGACCTTGGAATCATTCTCATCCGTACGATTATTCTATTTCTTCGGTTATGCCTTTGATACATTTTGATACGCTGATTCGTGATTTGGAACGTTAGTATGAATATGTTACCCATCTCATGATGAGATTCTGGATACGTTTGATGATTTAATTTGTTCTTTCGACTCTGGCAAGTTCCTTTGTTCGTTCAAAATTTGGTGGGAATTGATGAAGATTTATCGGTTAGCACTATCTCCATTTTGCTTCGTAGGAATATGTGTGTTTAGTGTATCTCCTTGTAGGATTTTACCTATCATCTGTCATCTGTCATCTGCTACACATTTCTTTCGCATTCCTTGGATTCAATTTGTTATGATAGGAGAGCCTGGGGCTATCCAAGTGTGTTCGGATCTAGTCATGAGAAACTATTTCGTTGTGAAGACTCTTTTGGAAGAACCTCCGCGAGCGTGAGGATATTTGTGACGATCTTTTGTAAATTGCTACGACTCCGTCTAACTTTCGCGATTTCAATTTTCGAGGACGAAAATTTTCTTTTAGAGGGGAAGAATTGTAAAACCCGGAAATTTTAAACATCTGAAATACCTAATTTACCCCTCAAAATTTAAACTTTTGAAGAACAAATAATGTGTATAACCTAAGTATATATATGTTAATTTTTAAACATTTCGCGACATGTAAAACCTATAATACTTAAGATACATAAACGTTACAAATTATGTATATGTAATATATGTATCACACGTTTAAAAGAAGAATCATGTGCCGAATATTATGAAGTTGTGTACAAATTATCCTAAGCTTAAAACAAGCCCAAAGTATACATAAAAATAAGCAAGTCCAAGCCCAACTAGAATTTGACCCAACCCATCTTGTACAAAAAATAAAATTCCGTATATTACTCCCTCCCACAAAACGAAATACAGAAAAAAAAAGAATGTGAACCCTAGCCTCCATAATTTCTTGTCATCAAGAACTAAAGATCAAGATTAGTGGTAATCTCGTGAAGGTTTGGTATTATTAATCACCTATTCCTTTAACATCTTTTGTTTTAATTTTTTTCTTGTAACCATAATTGATGGATATGATTAGGGTTTCTTAAAATCTCAGTAATTAAACATGTTTGATCATTAAAAACATAATTAGGGATGTGTTAGGGGTTTTATCATGCGTTTGGTTAGGGTTAGGGTTTTGTTTGTGATGCTGACAAAAATTTGGGTCAGATTGAGATGGGTGAATCTTGATGATATCAACGTGTTTTTAAGTGATTTTTGAGTCTAAGCATAAGTACTACTTGTCTACTTTCTGGAAAAGTAAATTATATGCTTATTTAAAGTCGAGAAGTATGCTTTTTGATTTTTACAACATAAGTTGTCAAAGCTGAGTAATCGGGTCTGAAATTCAGTCGTGGTTTTTGATTTGTCATGTTCAAACCGTAAGGATTTAATACCTCGCCTTTTACAGAGGTAATATATGGGTTATGTGTGACTTCCTGGAATTTTTTGGATTTTTCTAAGTGTTTAAATGGGTATGTTAAGTGCAAACTTTCTGCATGTTTGTGCAGTTAATTTTCTGGGTAGGTCTGGGAAAACGATTTTTCACATGGAATTCCACTTAAAAATAAAATCTGAGAAAATTCATGTAGACTCTCAAAACATATGTGCTTCTGTGAGGATTCTGGTGATTTTTATTTTGGATTTCTTATACGTCTCAAAAATTCGTTAAGTGTGCTTAATTTTGTTATAAAACCAGTTAACTTCTATGCATATGTGAAGAGGGTGTTAAGTGTGTTATTCCTATTTGTTGGTGCCCTAAATACATGGTCATGTGTCGTTTATGTCCTTTTATGTCGTTTTGAATTATTGAGAGTGTGTCAACCTAATTGAGATCCCGAGCCCTAAAACCTAATTAATGACTTTTATAAGCCCTAAAACCCTAAATCGGTACTTGAAACCCTAAACACATTAAGTGCACATTTAACTTTAATCATTTAAGAGCTATGAACCATTTAATATACTTTGGTCTTATTAGAAACCCTAATGTGATAAATTATGAGTTTTACCCTAAACTCGCTAATTTGGGAAAACCTACTAATTATGGAAACTTACTAAATATGGAAACTTATTAATTCGGGAAACCAGCTAAAAATAGAAAGTTACTTAAAACGACTAAGTTACTTAAAGTGGAAACTTACTATAAATGGAAGCTTACTATTTTTGGAAAGTTACTATTTTTGGAAAGCTGCTATAAACGGAAAGTTACTAAAAATGGAAAGCCAACAAAAACAAGTAATCTGATTTAAAACAAGTTATTGATAATAAGCCGATCCTTAATTCATGTAGATTCGCTGAAGGAGTGACTTCCTATTCCTTTGTTATGAAATGGTTTTGTTGGCGGTTTAAGGTACAGATATTCTGCCCTTTTTCAGTAAGGGTGCTTTCTCTCTCATGACTTGATCTTGATCTTTGATTCGTTATAAGATTCCCTAAGCCATTGCTATGTTCCCTTATTCTTGATTCGTTCATTATGATTCTTGATATGCTATGATCCTTTTGATATATGATCCTCATTCTTTTGATACTCCTCTGATTATAACTATGCTATGATATGATTCCGATATGCAGCTATGATTCTATGTATGTATGTATGCTTCGTTCCCTTCTTATGCCCGAGTTTTCTAACTACTCATGGAGGTACCATGGGCGTGTCATCGAGGTACCGATGGCATGACACTTTCTGTGAAGGTGGGATTGATCCACGGCGTCCCCACTTTGTTATGATATGACTATGATTATGAGTACTCTTGGCCATTTATGATATGTGTATACCTATCCTGCGAGCAGGGTGCATGTATGTTTATGTATGTATGTATGTATGTATGTATGGAGGGCGTATGGATGCATCCTAGCACTTATGTTTATGTATGGTTATGATATGGTATGATATGGTTTCGGCGGGTGACTGGTGGTACGTGCCTTGCACCCTCACTCCTTTGGTACAATTGAGTCTGCAGCTACTTGTACAGCTTTTTGATATGATGGATATGTGGTACCGAGAGGTCTCCCCTCTCCGTATTCTTTGACATGTGATTAATATAGATTATGTATGTATGTATGTATGTATGTATGAGACCTATTCGAGTGACTCTGGTAGGTCGGCTCGTAGCTTCCTTATGTTTCTATGTGTCTATTCGAGTGACTCTGGTAGACACGCCTTTGTTGATACGTGCTCTTGATTCTCTTATGATTTTTATATGCTTGATATATCTATGATGCTTCATTTTCCTTTGACTTATGATACTGTTCCGTCGATCTTGATCTCTTATGCATTTGACGGATGACGTTCTTTTCAGCGGGAGCCTATGATTTTCTTTTCTTATGCTTATATTCGTTTCGATTATCCGTTTGTTTCGCTATATATCTGTTCAGCGGGCTTTTTAAGCTCAGCCGCATTTCTCTTCCTGCGGCAGGTTTTAGGTTGGAAGCTGGGTTTGGGTAAAGAGAGAGCATAGGAGCTTTAGTGAACTACCCCATGGAGTAGAAGCCATTAAAGCTGGGCTAGTTTTGGACTTGGATTAGATTAGACTTTTTTTAGTTTATATTTTCTTTTCTTTTATAGTTTTAGTATTCCTTTTGTACTTTTATATTTTTCCCTTGTAACCTTTTGTTTTAAGTCTTCCGCTTGCGTTGTATGCTTTGATATGTCACCCTACTGTAGCGCTCCGGACCCATGTTGGGTTGGGGTGTTACAATCACAGCCTCGCTTTCTTTCATTTTTGAGACCATCACAACCTCTCCTTCATTATCACAATGGTTTTTCTTCGTTGAGACCATCACAGCCCCGCTCCACCATCATAGTTGTTTGTTTCTTGAATGATGGTTAAACATGAATTGGGTGTTGTTTGATCCCTTGCGCTCTGATACCACTTTTGCACAGGTTGTTGTGGGTTTCCAGGATTGAATGATCCAACAACATTCATGCCAACATCATTCATAGAATCAATAGTAACAAGAGAGAAGATTGGGTGAACCCTTAATATAATCTGATATATAAATTGAATAGGTTATTGTGATTTACAGAATCCTAGACCTATATATACATATTGAAACGGTGCCTTATTGAAGAGGCATACTGATTCAATAAAAGTAACAGACACAACCTAAACTAAATGTTACAAATCTTAAAACCTAAACTAAATAACCGTTTACTAAACCTAACTGCTTTTGTTTTTCTGTCTAATGGGTTTGTTGGCCTCTTGGCCCAAACCAGAAAAACTTGCAGCCTTTTATTCATAACTAATCTATGTACACAATCCTTTTTTTGGCGTCTAAGACATTAAACGGGTCCAACAGTTCCCCCTAATGTCGAGATGCCAAAATCTTCTTCAATCACGAGCAGATGATGAAAAATGCTGTGTTTTTTCTTGCTTCCTTCAAACTCTTGAGAACTAATGTCTTCAATCTATAAAACTTAATCTTCATACTTTAAACTTGATCTTTGAAACTTATAATCTTTAAAACTTGTTTATTATCATAAAACTGATAATAAACCTTGAAACTTGATTTTCTTGATGCCTTCTTCTTAAACCTTCGCGGTTGTTGTTCTTGCTTTCGACTTCGAGACCATCACAGCCTTGTTCCTTCAACTTCGAGACCATCACAGCCCCGCTTTCTTTCATTTTTGAGACCATCACAGCCTCTCCTTCATTATCACAACGGTTTTTCTTCGTTGAGACCATCACAGCCCCGCTCCACCATCACAGTTGTTTGTTTCTTAAATGATGGTTAAACATGAATTGGGTGTTGTTTGATCCCTTGCGCTCTGATACCACTTTTGCACAGGTTGTTATGGGTTCCAGGATCGAATGATCCAACAACATTCATGCCAACATCATTCATAGAATCAATAGAAACAAGAGAGAAGATTGAGTGAACCCTTAATATAATCTGATATATAAATTGAATGGGTTATTGTGATTTACAGAATCCTAGACCTATATATATATATATTGAAACGGTGCCTTCTTGAAGAGGCATACCGATTCTATAAAAGTAAAAGACACAACCTAAACTAAATGTTACAAATCTTAAAACCTAAAGTAAACAAGCGTTTACTAAACCTAACTGCTTTTGTTTTTCTGTCTAATGGGTTTGTTGGCCTGGTGGCCCAAACTAGAAAAACTTGCAGCCTTTTATTCATAACTAATCTATGTACACAATCCTTTTTTGGCGTCTAAGACATTAAACGGGTCCAACAAAAACTCAATGTTAAAAGAACTTTTAACATGATATATAACACCCGTAAAAATCCTAAACGCATATTTAATTTTAACCTAAGTATTAAAATTATTAATACTTGAACATTTCGCGATATGTTGAACCTTAAACCTTATGATAAATTAAATTACTAAACTTATATATATATGTTATACTTTATGAAACTTTGTCACATTTATAAAATACTATACGCCTAGAATATATTTACATGGGCTGAAATTTAAACAAGACTTATTGCTATATGGACTAAACTTGGAAAGAGCAAATCATATCCCATCTTTCACGGCATTTTGCCTTCTCATTCTTATCACAATACACGTTTCATGTCATCTCATTATAACCGTATCTTTTCACACTTCACAAACCCTAAAAACATCTCACACAAAAACATTCGGCTGCTATTCTTCTTGTTCCATTGTTTTCGAATCAAGCTAGCAAAGGAAGGTTGCAACTGTGATTCTTAGTGGTAGTTTGATCTTGGTGGTGTTGCTTTGGACGAGGGGTATTATTGTTCGAGTAGGGGTGTCTGATCGCCAGGTAAAGCACTGGTTGGGTTTCGGCTGAGTAAACTGCTACTCGATCTTGTTTTCTTCCTTCTTGCTGCCACGCATCCATGGTAAAGTATCCATGCTTGTTCAATTCATTCTTCCTTATTCGATCCTTGTGACATTCGATTCCTACCTTGTTTATTTTGTCGAATTCTGGAACGCATAAAAACATGAGAAGAGTACACATGAAAATCATGCAAAACATGACATAAAATAATGAACTATTTGACATATAAACTCGACAAAATCTGGTGCTTTTGTTTCTGTTTTGTCGCAGCAGTATTAGGACATGGGTTTCGACTTATATAACTGCTAAGCATGTATATTCGCTGGTTAAAACTACATGAAATAACGATTTAAATGATGCATGTAGTCGACATATAACTTGTTCTTTCGCTTCTGTTTTGGTCACATGTTTATTTGCTTATAACCTTAACCTTATCAACTCTAAATCATGTGAACAGATCGGATAGTAATACTTGTAACAAATTGAATATAAACTTGCGAATGTGATTCGAATGGATTAAAGCATGGAGGGTATGACGTGTGAGTTTAATGAATGAATATAGTAAAAGAATGCATGCCTATTCGAATATATACATGGGTGTGTTTGCATGTAATTTGTGGTCAGTTAAAAAAAGGGGGTCATGTAAATATGGTGGTAAACTATTAGACATGGAAGTATTTTAGTTGTATTTCATGTCGGTTCAGTTTGGTATTTACATGTGAATAATGAGTATGGGGCTATATGTTTCTAAACGTGATAATAATATTTTGGGTCGTCGCGGCATAAATATTAAGATCGTGAGTACGTTAATAAATTATATAAAATGATAATGACGGGGTCCAAAATTATTATTTTGATAAATTTATTTAAAATAAATTTTAAAATAATTTTATTTGACTTTTAATATTTAATTTTGATAATTTACATTTTAGACCCTAAGCTTATAATATTGTCGTACTTGACCCTAACATACTATATTGGTCACTTTAAACCTTATATATTATTTAATCGTCAACACTAACCTTAAAATATTAAAGTACGAATTCGAAGAAAGATACTTAAACTAGAAAGTTACTTAAAATGGAAAGTATACTAAAATAAGTAACCTGATCCTATGAACATAAAATAATACTTTATTATCATATTCGTGTAGATCCGGTGAAGTGGGAGTAGTTGTCATTCCTTTGTGATCATCTTTGGTGTTTGTTTGCTTTTGTCAAGGTACAAATATTCTGCCCTTTCAGTAAGGGTGCTTTCTCTCTCATGACTTGATCTTGATATTAGGTTCGTTATAAGATTCCCTATGCCATTGCTATGTTCCCTTACGTGGATTCATTCTTTATGATTCATTTGATATGACCTTTGATATGATCCCTCTGATTTATGATTCACATTCATTGACTCTCCATTGATTATGATTATGCTATGATATGATTTGGATATGCTGCTATGATTCTATGTATGTATGCTTCGTCTCTTCTTATGCCCGAGTTTTCTAACTACTCATGGAGGTACCATGGGCGTGTCATCGAGGCACCGATGGCATGACACTTTCTGTGGAGGTGTGATTGATACACGGCGTCCCCATTTGATATGATATGATTATGAGCACTTATGATATGATTATGCCAGTTTATGTATGTATGTATGGGGGCTTATGGATGCATCCTAGCACTTATGTTTATGTATGGTTCTGTGTATGTATGGTGAATGTAGGTAGGTGCTTCTCTACTCCTTCACAGCGGAGCTGATCACTCCAGGTATGGTACATAGAGGTCTCCCCTCTTTGTGCACTTATGTGGCTACTTATGATTATGTATGTATGTATGTATGAGACCTATTCGAGTGACTCTGGTAGGTCGGCTCGTGGCTTTCCTTATTTTCTTATGTCTATTCGAGTGACTCTGGTAGACATGCCTTTGTTGATACGTGCTCTTTATCTTTCCATATGATTATGTTTATGCTGATACTTCGATATTACTTCATCTTATCATGACTTGTGATACATTATGCCATCTTATGATCTTCTTCCTTCGTTTGCTTATTACTTTGCTTTGCATATATATCTTTTCACTGAGCTTTTTATGCTCAACCGCGTTTTCTTTTCCATGCGGCAGGCAATAAGCGGGATGCTGGGCTCGAGTGATGAGAGTAGGAGCTTAGAGACCTACACCTTAGTTTCCCCATCATTTTTGAACTATTTTGGATTATGTTGAACTTATATTGATGTTATTTCATTTTGTACTTTATTGGGATTTTGTAATAATAAGTCATGATGTTCTTGGCTTACTTTTATATTATAAAGTCTTCCGCTTTGCGTTATAATCTTTGTATGCTTTGATATGTTGCCAAAATGTGACGCTTTTACCCTTTTCCGGGTTGGGGTGTTACAATTATGGTATCAGAGCCCAAGGTTGTGACCTGTAGACCTTATGACTTGACCTGTGAGGATTGGATAGACATTAGGCTTCGCTTTTGATTCAGTTTTTCCTTCGTAATTCGATTCCACCTTTGTTTTGTTTCCGCTGACTCGTTTATGATCTTTCAGATGGTTACTACTCGTACTCAGGAGGATTTTTCTAACAACCCTGCTTTTGAGGCTACTGTCCAACAGTTTGTCAACGCACTCTTACCTCATATTCGGGAGGAAGTGCGTCAGGAGATGGCTAACGGTGCTGGTGGCTCTGGTGGTGCAAACCCACCCGAGACTATTCACACTTGGCTGGAGAAGTTCAACAAGCAAAAACCTCTCTCTTTCAGTACTATCACTTCTCCAGATGACGCTGAGCATTGGATTGCTCATATGGAGACGATATTTGAAGTGTTGGGTTGTGGTGACGTGTATAAGGCGCGGTTGGCTACGTATAAGTTTGAGGGGGATGCCCTCAATTGTTGGAAGGCATACAAGTATGCCAAAGGTGGGAACAATGGAAACGAGTATGTTGCTACTTTGTCTTGGGCTTCCTTTCAGGAAATTTTCCTCTCTCAGTACTTTCCTCTATCTGAGAAGGAGAAGTATGAACGGGAATACCACACGATTGCTATGACTAATAGGGAAACCAGCAAAGAATTTATGAAAAGGTTTGTTCGATTGGCTGGGTTTTTGGGTGAAAAGGCTGGTACACAGGCAGAACATGCAAAGAAATTTAAGTGGGCTCTTCGTCAGGATTTGTTGAATGGAGTGGTGAACTTTCATTTTGATGATATTGCTGGGGTTGCGAATGCTGTTCGCAACATTGAGATTGCTGATGAGAGGGTTAAACAGGGGGTGAAGAGGAACTACGATGGTGAGCCGGTTTGACCAGCTCAGGAGAATGCTCAGCGAGGAAATGAGTTCAGGGGTAATGATCGCCGGGTTTTTGACATTGGGGATCGGACAGGCAGGGTTATGACCGTCGTGGCTATGATAACCGGGGGTTTGATAGGCAGAATGATCGCCGTGGTTATGACAATCGTGGGTATGATAGGCGGAATGATCGTAGGGTTTATGATGCTCGTGGGTATGACAGACAGGGGAATAATTACCAGAGGGCTGGTCGTGACCAACAGCAGCAGGGTCAACGAGATTATCGTACTGCGGGTACATTTGGACAGAAGGGGCGTATGGAACCGACTCTCTGCAAGGAGTGCGGGAAGTCTCATCTGGGCACGAAGTGTTATAAGCCGTCTGGGGCTTGTTATGCTTGTGGTGGTATGGGACACGTGGCTAGGGAGTGTCCTAAGTATGGGAACAACAACAGGGATTCTGGTGGTGATCGTAAGCCGAATACTACTGGCCGAGTTCATGCGTTGACTAGGCACCAGGCCGCTAACTCCTCAGGTACCGTTACGGGCATTCTACGTTTATTTGATCGTATGGCTTATGTTTTATTTGATACGGGCGCTACGCATTCTTTGATATCTATTTCATTTGCTAAACATACTAATACACCTGCAACACTACTAAAATATCATCTATCTATTTCCACTCCGATGAAGAACTGTGTTATTATCGATCGTGAATTTGTGAACTGTCTTATACTATTCGGCGATAAGATTCGTTCTGCGAACTTACTTCCTTTGGTTATGTATGATTTCGATGTCATCTTGGGTATGGATTGGTTTTCTGAACACCGAGCAACAATTGATTGTCATAACAGACGTGTTTTATTTGGTGATCTACGTGCTCCTGAATTTATCTACCAAGGTTCTGAACCTGGTAATTCTATTAAAGTCATTTCAGCTTTGAAAGCTCGTGCCCTACTTTCACATGGCTGTGAAGGATTCCTAGCATCGATTAAGGATACTTCTGTTGACAGTCCTAATCTGGACAGTGTTTCCGTTGTTTGTGATTTTCCTGATGTTTTTCCTGACGAGTTGCCGGGTATGCCACCCGCACGTGAGGTTGAATTTAGTATTGATCTAATTCCAGGGTCTGAACCTATCTCCAAAGCTCCCTATTGTATGGCGCCTATTGAATTAAAAGAGCTGAAGGAACAATTGCAAGAACTTCTTAATTGTTGTTTCATTCGCCCAAGTGTTTCTCCTTGGGGTGCTCCTGTATTATTTATGAAGAAGAAGGATGGGAGCATGAGATTATGCATTGATTATCGTGAGTTGAACCGCATTACTATTCGTAACCGTTATCCGCTTCCGCGAATCGACGATTTGTTTGATCAGCTCCAAGGAGCTAAATTCTTCTCTAAGACTGATTTAAGATCGGGATACCATCAACTGAGAGTGAAGGAATAGGATGTTTCTAAGACCGCTTTCCGCACTAGATATGGTCATTACGAATTCCTCGTTATGCCATTTGGCTTGACAAATGCTCCAGCCGTTTTTATGGACTTGATGAACCGTGTTTTCCATGAATATCTCGACAAGTTTGTCATTGTGTTTATCGACGACATTTTGGTTTATTCTAAGACAAAGGAGGAGCATGGACATCATCTTCGTATCGTTTTGGGAATTCTACGACAAGAGAAATTGTATGCTAAATTCTCTAAGTGCGAATTCTGGTTGCGGCAAGTTGCTTTCCTGGGTCATATTGTTTCCGCCGATGGTATTACCATGGATCCGGCAAAGGTTGAGGCTATCACCAAGTGGCCGAGACCTACTAATGTGACCGAAGTTAGGAGTTTCTTAGGGCTTGCTGGATATTATCGGAGATTTGTTGAGGGGTTCTCGCAAATAGCTTTACCTATGACACAACTTATGCGAAAGGGTGAGAAGTTTGTGTGGACCGACGAATGGGAGCAAAGTTTTGAAGAGCTAAAGAAGAGATTAGTGTCTGCTCCTATACTTACTCTTCCATCTGGTACGAGCGGTTATCAGATTTATAGTGATGCTTCTAAGAAAGAGTTGGGTTGTGTACTTATGCAGCATGGGAAAGTGATTGCCTATGCATCTCAGCAGTTGAAACCTTATGAAGTGAATTACCCAACTCATGATCTGGAACTGGCGGCGGTAATTTTTGCGCTTAAGATATGGAGACACTATCTTTATGGTGAGACTTGTGATATCTTCATTGACCATAAGAGTCTCAAGTACATTTTCACGCAGAAAGAGTTGAATATGAGACAGAGGCGCTGATTGGAACTTCTAAAAGACTACGACGCCAACATTCAGTACCATCCGGGTAAGGCGAATGTAGTGGTGGATGCCCTTAGTAGGAAATCGGGTATAATTACTAGTTTGGAGATCGAGCCTCGTTTACTCAACGATTTGGAACAGTTGGATATTGAGCTATGTGTTCGGGGTTGTTGGGTCTATTATTGATTTGATGATACAAAATAAGAAGAATGAAACATGAAGGGCATAAAGTGACAAGAATGAAGTCTACAAAAGATGGAGAGGACTTGCTTGCAAAGAAGATTTATATTTAGTCCTTTGTAGTATTCTTGTAACGCCCTAATTCTGTGTATATATAAACAGAACATACGGTGAATAGTTATACACAAGCTGCTATAATGTAGATATCTAAAGGTATGTTGTGTGATCTAGGGCGTATGTCTGTAAACGCCCTAGACTAGAGTTGTTTGTGTTCATACCTCTAAGTCTTTGAGAGTCTTAGTCCCTGTTATATTTAGGTACACGTTATTATTCTGATCAAATAATAATTGGAGTGATGATGATGAAAACCTTGTGTCATAACAATTGATTTGTTTTAATCCGTTGTGCATAATGTTCATTGTTATTGTTGAACCCTAGCCAAAACGATCCAGAACATATAATTTACCATGTCATTAGTTTCTATCAGGTGGTCAGGCTTGAGGGAGCCGTTACCGTAGGGATTCACAAGGTATTGGTTATGGTCGAAGATTGAAGAAACAAGAAATAATTCGAATTGGTTACAATTCTTCGCAAGCTTTCTGCAGAGCTGTTTTGTTAAGGCGCTAGCTCTTGTAACCATTGGATTGGCTGAAATTTCTACTGGAGGTTCTCAAATATCCAGGAAGGTTCACCGCGAGGTATCTTTGATTGAGCTTCAGTAAAAGATAAAAATTCTCAAAGTTGCTGCAGAAAAAGTTCATGTAAGTCGATTTTTTTAGGTTTCTTCTTTGCATTCGGTTTTTGAATAAATTTATCATGAAGTTGGTTATATGATGTTTGGTGCCTAAAACTTCATGAAGAAATGCAGTTGTGGAGGTGTATGAGGATTTTTGGTGTTTAGGGTTTTAGCGGACACTTTGAAGTTTTTCTTTATCTTAAAAAACAAAAAAAATGACTATGATTCTTATTTGTAAAGTCGCGTTATTTACTAAACCGCTGAATTGCGTCAGACCTATGACTCCTACCTGCTACTTTATGACTGCTATGCTACAAAGTTCACTATACTGCTAGTTGTTGCTGATCTACTGCTAGGTTGTGGCTTACTCTGCTGCTAGCCTTAATAACTCTACTGTGAAACTGCTGCTGTCATGGTACTCTACGCTGCGTTTATGACTTGCGCTTAGTGTCTTAACTCCTACTGCTCGTTTGACTAACTACGTGTTGTGATTTTACATAGTTAGCACAAAAACAGGTAGTTGTGTCTGACATTAAAGTTTCTTGAAGCTTTTTGTTTTGTAAAGTTTAGTTGATTGAGGGGAAGGAAGCTTCAAGATATACATGGTTTATGTAATTCGACTGGAAGTTTTAGGAGCAAATTGTTTGAGACGTATGGCAGACTTGGATGTTGTTACACACAGCAGGAGATTATTTGGTTACGACACACAAGAGTTTGGGGTTTTTTATTTTGTTCTTAAGCGTTTTTAAAGGTCGAATTATTCTCTTATGGCGAAGAGGTATTTGTGTTATTGATGATTGCGATGGGGAATTTTTCAAGGTTGTGTCTATATTCATATCTTAGAACGTCCCATACCATTAAGATACTTTTTATTGTTCGTTCAAGTGATACGATATTGACAAACACTTGAAGAGTTACGTTTGTGCTCAGTGCATTATTGTCAAGGAGATTGCGTCTCCCTATACGTGAAGTATTACTCGAGTTCGTATTTAGTAAGGCATAATCGATACAAGGTTGGTTTTTCTACTTCAACATCAATTGGTAATGATTAGTTTTCTTCACAATACTAAGCTTACAGATTTGAAGTCATCATTGAAGAATGATCTAACATCAGTTGGTTTTCAGGGGAAGGTATCTTATTCGTGTTTATATCTCTTGATGTCAGGCAGTGTTTGCTGTTACTACTGTTGCTCACTATTACTACTGTTACGTGGATTTTCTTTGTTTTGGATTCTTTTAGTACAGATTTTGTGTTCTCATGGAGCAATTCGAACATGAAGGCTTGGATTGGAAGTGTGATATGGTTCGTGGTGGCAAGATTCATTATTTGCAATGTTCCCTATTTTTGATACAAAAATGGGGAAGAGATGTGAGTGGGTATTGCATGAATTAAGGTGAACACAAGATTGTTTCATTCAGGGTGAGTTAATTTCTCAATTTCTCTCTTCGGTCTAAGGAAGGTGTACAAGATTCGTGGTTGTTTTCATAATCAATATAGGGGAGATTGTTGGGTCCTTTTTGATTTGTATACAAAATAAGCAAGACATGAAACATGAAGGCATAAAGTGACAAGAATGAATTCTACAAAAGATGGAGGGACTTGCTTGCAAGAAGATTATATTTAGTCCTTTGTAGTATTCTTGTAACCTTAATTCTGGTTATATAAACAGAATACAAGGAATAGGTTATCACAAGTCTGGCCATATGTAGATATCTAAGGTATGTGGTTCGTAGGGCGGTATTGTCTTGTAAACGCCTAGACTAGAGTTGTTTGTGTTCGATACCTCTAAGGTCTGAGATGTCTTAGATCCCTGTTACAGTTAGGTAACACGTTATTATTCTGATCAAATAATAATTGGAGGTGATGATGATGAAAACCTTGTGTCAATAACAATTGATTTGTTTTAATCCGCTGTGCATAATTGTTCATTGTTATTGTTGAACCCTAAGGCTCAAAACGATCCAAGAAACTATAATTACCATGTCATTAGTTTCTATCAGGGGTTATGATGGATATTGGGCTAGTCTAAAGGTTGAGTCTAATCTTATCCTACGGATTAAAGAAGCTCAGAAGGATGACGGCGAGTTATGGTCCATCGTTCAGAATATAAAGGAAGGGAAACAGACGGAGTTTCGGGTTGATGATGACGGCATTGTTTGGTTTGGAGATCGTCTTTGTGTTCCCAATGATTCTTCGCTTCGGGAAGTTTTGTTGTCTGAAGCACACAGTTCCCCATCCACTATTCACCCAGGTTCTACCAAGATGTACCGAGACCTGAAACAACATTTTTGGTGGAACGGCATGAAACAGGATGTAGCTTTGTATGTGGCTACGTGTATGACCTGTCAGGAGGTCAAGATTGAACATCAGTGCTCCAGTGGTTTATTACAGCCTCTTGAGATACCTACATGGAAGTGGGATCAGATTGCTACGGATTTTGTTACCGGGTTACCTCGTACTTTTCGGAAACATGATGCTATCTGGGTAGTCGTCGACCGTTTGACTACATCCGCTCATTTCTTACCGATTCAAAAGGATTTCTCTATAGGCCAGTTGGCTAATATTTTTCAGCAAGAGATTGTTCGTCTTCATGGTACACCAGCTGCTATCATATCTGACAGAGATCCTCGTTTCAACTCTCATTTTTGGAAGAGTTTGCATAAAGCTTGGGGTACCCAACTTAAGTTTAGCATAGCCTTCCATCCTCAAACCGACAGGCAGTCAGAACGCACTATACAAACATTGGAAGATATGTTAAGATCTTGTTCCTTGGAGTGGACCGGACATTGGGATGATTATTTATGTTTGGTGGAGTTCGCTTATAACAACAGCTGGCATGCAAGTATTAAGGTGGCACCGTTTGAGCTGTTGTATGGTAGGAAGTGTAGGGCTCCGATATGCTAGAATGAAGTGGGTGAACTTATTATTGAGGGTCCCGAGTTGATTGCGGAAACCAATGAGAAAGTTGCTACCGCTACTGCAAAGCTCAAGGAAGCTAGAGCTAGACAAAAAAGCTATGCCGATCTTCACCGTCGTGCGTTAGAGTTTAATCTGGGAGACCGTGTCTTTCTTAAGGTTTCTCCTTTCCATGGTGTTAAGCGTTTTGGTATTCAGGGGAAACTCAGTCCGCGTTACATTGGACCGTTTGAGATTTTGGATCGCGTTGGTGAAGTTTCGTATCGTTTGGCATTACCTCCACAACTCTCTCATGTGCATAATGTATTCCATGTATCACTTTTGAGGGGATATAATTATCACCCGCTTCATGTTGCTTCGTATCCTTTGGACCAAATTCGTGAGGATTTATCTTTTGTTGAGGAGCCTGAGGCTATTCTGGAGCGTCAGGATCGAGTCATGAGAACTAAGACCATTCCGTTTGTTAAGATCCTTTAGAAGAACCATCCCGAGAGTGACGCTACTTGGGAAACAGAGGAGTCTATGCGAGCTAGTTATCCACATTTCTTTTTGTGATTCGGTATGTTCCTTCTCGGCTTTCCTATTTCAATTTCGCGGACGAAATTTTCTTTCCAGAGGGGAAGAATTATAACACCTGTAAAAATCCTAAACGCATATTTAATTTTAACCTAAGTATTAAAATTATTAATACTTGAACATTTCGCGATATGTTGAACCTTAAACCTTATGATAAATTAAATTACTAAACTTATATATATATGTTATACATTATGAAACTTTGTCACATTTATAAAATGCTATACGCCTAGAATATGTTTGCATGGGCTGAAATTTAAACAAGACTTATTGCTATATGGACTAAACTTGGAAAGAGCAAATCATATCCCATCTTTCACGGCATTTTGCCTTCTCATTCTTATCACAATACACGTTTCATGTCATCTCATTATAACCGTATCTTTTCACACTTCACAAACCCTAAAAACATCTCACACAAAAACATTCGGCTGCTATTCTTCTTGTTCCATTCTTTTCGAATCAAGCTAGCAAAGGAAGGTTGCAACCGTGATTCTTAGTGGTAGTTTGATCTTGGTGGTGTTGCTTTGGACGTGGGGTATTATTGTTCAAGTAGGGGTGTCTGATCGCAAGGTAAAGCACTGGTTGGGTATCGGCTGAGTAAACTGCTACTCGATCTTGTTTTCTTCCTTCTTGTTGCCACGCATCCAGGGTAAAGTATCCATGCTTGTTCAATTCATTCTTCCTTATTCGATCCTTGTGACATTTGATTCCTACCTTGTTTATTTTGTCGAATTCTGGAACGCATAAAAACATGAGAAGAGTATACATGAAAATCATGCAAAACATCACATAAAATAATGAACTATTTGACATATAAACTCGACAAAATCTGGTGCTTTTTTTTCTGTTTGGTCGCGGAAGTATTAGGACATGGGTTTCGACTTATATAACTGCTATGCATGTATATTCGCTGGTTAAAACTACATGAAATAACGATTTAAATGATGCATGTAATCGACATATAACTTGTTCTTTCACTTCTGTTTTGGTCACATGTTTATTTGCTTATAACCTTAACCTTATCAACTCTAAATCATGTAAACAGATCGGATAGTAATACTTGTAACAAATCGAATATAAACTTGCGAAGGTGTGATTGAGGTACCATGGGCGCGTCATCGAGGCACCGATGGCATGACACTTTCTGTGGAGGTGTGATTGATCCACGGCGTCCCCATTTGATATGATATGATTATGAGCACTTATGATATGATTATGCCAGTTTATGTATGTATGTATGGGGGGCGTATAGATGCATCCTAGCACTTATGTTTATGTACGGTTCTGTGTATGTATGGTGAATGTGGGTAGGTGCTTCTCTACTCCTTCACAGCGGAGCTGATCACTCCAGGTATGGTACATAGAGGTCTCCCCTCTTTGTGCACTTATGTGGCTGCTTATGATTATGTATGTATGTATGTATGTATGTATGTATGTATGAGACCTATTCGAGTGACTCCGGTAGGTCGGCTCGTGGCTTTCCTTATTTTCTTATGTCTATTCGAGTGACTCTGGTAGACATGCCTTTGTTGATACGTGCTCTTTATCTTTCCATATGATTATGTTTATGCTGATACTTTTATATTGCTTCATCTTATCATGACTTGTGATACATTATGCCATCTTATGATCTTCTTCCTTCGTTTGCTTATTACTTTGCTTTGCATATATATCTGTTCACTGAGCTTTTTATGCTCAGCCGCGGTTTCTTTTCCATGCGGCAGGTAATAAGCGGGATGCTGGGCTCGAGTGATGAGAGTAGGAGCTTAGAGACCTACACCTTAGTTTCCCTATCATTTTTGAACTATTTTGGATTATGTTGAACTTATGTTGATGTTATTTCATTTTGTACTTTATTGGGATTTTGTAATAATAAGTCATGATGTTCTTGGCTTACTTTTATATTATAAAGTCTTTCGCTTTGCGTTATAATCTTTGTATGCTTTGATATGTCGCCATAATGTGACGCTTTCACCCTTTTCCGGGTTGGGGTGTTACATGATATATAGTATGAGAACTTACTGAGAGATCGGTCTCCAATCCATTGATAAAATCATGACTCCAAAGGGTTTTCTGGTTCATAGCTAAAGGAGTATCGGTTTGCAAAACTTTGGCGTTGTTTTATTGAAAAATGAAGTCTACTCTTTTGTGTTGCAATTTGTATAGGAATTTTTCCTAGTATGCACAAGTGAAATGACCTCTGGAAAGAGGCCATTTGATAGTGTGTAATTGCCATTTTACAATCACAATTGTTTGACTACTCTACCTTTTCCTTCAACTTCTCTAAAAATGTTCGTGGTGCCTAGAGGTGTACGTACCGGTTTTTGGGCCAAACCGTTTCACACAATTTACAATCAGTGAATGGCAAACAGTTTCACACGATTTACATTGTGTAGGGCTAGCTGATGCGTGGTTTTGTGACCTTACAACAGGTTTTACCTCTCGAGGGATCTCAAGAGGCTTACAACCCCACCAGGCAGTGTGCCTAACCGATGTAGTATAGGATAGTGGTAAGTACGGGGGATTGATCGTTCTCTCACAGGGAATAGTGTTCGTTAGGATAGAAAAACTACTCTAATAGGTCTAAGGGTGGAAGGAAGATTCTTTTTGTATTTTTATATTTTATGGAAAGCAAGTAAAATCTCGGTTTTGGAAGAAGGGCGGAATTAGTTGCTAGTCAACTAACCCAAGTTTACTACTTATGCAAATTA
>LBNU01002721.1:23964-46687 GCA_014162995.1 Artemisia annua | reverse complement strand
ACCTGACGGCGTCAGGTGTTAAATCCTCTGGCCCGTCATTTGAAAATTGGATTCCACTCTTTTGTCAAGACTTTCTGACGGCGTCACCTTGTGACTTCTGACGCCGTCAGGTTATAAATCACCATCTTTTGAGACTTTGTCGTTTTCTTCACTTTTATGCTCCAAAAACGTCCTAATATGCATGTTTTCCAGAATTCCTCTCAAAAGTACCTAAAATGACAAAAGAAACGATTTAGGGCAATATTTGATCACATTTATACGAATTAGGGCTTAAATGACCCCCTAAAAGCGTAACACTTTTCGTCTCATCACTCGCAACGGTACAGAACTTATTATACACGGTTCCAACTCGATAAATGTATGAGACGTACATTCAAATTCTTCTTAAAGTATAAATTATTCTGTCTTTCATGATTAGGAGCGCTCTTTCTCACTAATAGTAATGGGTTCAATAATGACAAACATTACCCGGTCCTTAATTATAACCTCTGGAGCTTTAATTCCGTCCCCATATTGGTATGTACAATTTGAAACTCTAGCAAGATTTATGGCCATATCAATCAATGGATCAGTTGTATCTTCAGAACACGCAATCTGGGCTTCAATCATTTTCATCCATGCTTTGTCGATTAGATTTTTTATATGTTCGCTTGCAACTTCCTGAAAAACACCCACGTTCATGCATGTAACATGATATCGCATTGGGACCCTTGTCTATGTCTTTCTCATCCTATGCAAAGAGATTAAAAAAGTTAAGATACATAAAAAAAATAATAGTAGTAGAAGTAGTTGTTGTCAATATAGTGAAACCTAAAGCATACTGACAAAGCAGCTAAATCATTGTAGTGTCGAAAAAGCATAGATGACCATTTAAAAAGATCATGACAATTTTTCAAAGACTCAATTGCATCATCTTTGACATCTTGATTCACTAAAGTAGCCATGAGTAAGTAAAACCATTCCTGAAACTGATCGCCATGCATTGTCAAGATACTCTTTAAGTGTTGGCATGTAATTGTTACCACTCTGCTTCCACAAGGAACGTTTCCAATAGTTATCCCCACTAATTAGTTAATGATACAGCTACAAAGAGTCAATCCAAACACTCTCCTCAAGCTACAAACTGCAAATCCAAACACTCTGTTAAGAATGTCCAAAAGAGAAGTGCAGGCACAAGACAGCTGAACTCTCCTCATAAGATGCAGATTCTGATGTCCAGAAGTCTATACACGTGTCAACAGATCGATGTAGTAGAGTTTTTCTAGTAGCTTGTTTAGTTGTTAGTTAGCTTTTCTATATTTCTCGCCATAACTAGTATTTAAATAGTCTTGTAACCCTCACTTTGTAATTAGTTCATTCAATAACAATTTCACACATTTAATATGTTCTCTCTCAATTCATTATATTAGTTGAAAATACAAGCCGAATAATCAAGGTTATAATAAAATGAAAAGTGATGCATAAGTGGTAGGGAGATCCTTGAGATATGACAAATCCATGGGAAAATCTGAAGAAATAAAAGATGGTTAATGTTAGTAATTTAGCATCCATATTAGTCTATCACATGTAGTATAGGGGGTTTAGTGTTACTTTAGCTCTTGTTTTAGTCGAAGTAGAATTATAAGTCGGTTCCATGCGTTATATAATGCACAAACCGAGTTCTCAAATCTCAGGGCATTGGAGAGTTGAGACTATTGTTTCTCCTTTGTCATAGCAGCCGGTTTAAACTCTCTTTAGGGTATGGTTTTCTTCTCCCTCATCTCTATAATAAAGAGGTGAGGGGGGAGGGGTCATTGTACCGTTTTCTATTCCATCGTTCTCAATAAACATAATCGTTTGGGAGCAAGAATACATGTCGTTACTTTTCTGTCGTGTTGTATTTTATTCATTCGTATCGAGTTATTCCGCATTCAAGATTTCCAGGTTTGTTGAAGGAATTTACAACAAATGGTATCAAGAGCCAGGTTCGCGGGTTCACTGGTTTTCTAGGTCGATACTTGTGAAGGGTTTTATGCAATCAAACTTTGGGCAGCAAAAGGTTTCTAGTTTTAAAGGTTGTTTTAAAACTTGTTTCGACACAAGGTTAGCTTTGAGGTTTTAGGTCTAAAGTCTCTGATAGTGTCGGGTTTGCTGGAAGTTAGTCGCAAGGTTCTTGTTTATCGGTTCGTGACGGCAAGGTTTCGGCAGCAAGGGGATTCGAGCAGGTTTCAGTTTTGAAGGGTTTGTTCAAAATAGAATTTCAACGCAAGGTTTCTTTGTGGTCTTGGTTTCTAGAGCTTCAAAAGGCGTTGAGGGTTCTTTGCTCAATACTTGCACTACAAAGACCTGTTGTTCGGTTTTCACAATAGCAAGGCTGTTTGTTTGTTTCTTCTTTTTCTTGTTGATCAGGTCAGACAACAAGGTATTGGATTCACTCTTTTGGACAGCAAGAACTAGCAGCAGGTGTGTTCGACTTAAAAGGGTTCTTTGAAGTTTAGTTTGTCCAGGTTCTTGCGACAAGGAAGGCTTCAAAGGTTCTTGAGTTTTCGAGTTGTCGAGGTTCGACATGGGTTAAAGAAGGCTCAAGGTTTGTTAGTTTTTCGAGTTATAGAAGACTGACAAAGGTTCTGGTGGTTTCGGGTTTTTTGTCGAGGTCTGAACGAAGAAGAAAGACACTAGGTCTTGTTTTCTTTTTTCTTTTTTGGTTTAATAAAAGGAAAAAAATACAAGTTTTATTATCTTTAAAAGGGTTGTTATAAGATTGGATTTTTTTTGTTTTTGGTGGGAAGATTCCAAGAAAAAAAATGTTTATTAAATCTTTCTTGTTAACAAAGGTAATTACTTTTAAAGGGTATTTTTCACACAGGTACTTTGTTTAGTTCGGTGTTGTGAGGTTTATATCACAAGGTTTTAAGAATAAACAAAGGGTCGCTGAATAGAAAGTCCAAGACTTGTCGAGGTTGCAAGGTTTCTTAGGTTACAAGAAATATGTTGCAAAAATTAAGTACGACAAGGGTTACTTCAAAAAGCATCAGGTACTTTCTTGATTCAAGGGTTGTCGATTTTTTTGATGGTTTGATTCAGAGGTTCAATCGATATTTGAGTAAGAAAGGTTTTTGTTTTTGAAGGGTTTCTTGCTTTGATCGATTTCTAAGAAGGTGTATTCTTAGTGTTATATCGATCAAGCAAGGGTTTTTTATAAACTAGTAACTTTGCTAGATTATGGTTTTGTGTAAGAAAATTCACAAAATTGATCTTGCGTTTAAGTGATCGGGTCCTACAGGAGATCAACAAGGAGACGAATGCAACGGGGATTTGGAAAAAGTTAGAGACTTTATACATGACAAAGTCTTTAGGTAATCGTTTGTACTTGAAGAAGAATCTATATACTTTTCACATGCATCCGAGTAAGAGTCAGTCTGAAAACATATTGATGAGTTTCATAAGCTGGTAGGTGACTTAGTGGCTATAGATGCTGCTATATCGGATGAGGATCAGGCATTATTATTACTCACATCTTTACCATCGTCTTACGATAATTTCGTGGATACTTTGCTATATGGTCGGGATACTTTGAAGCTAGAAGACGTGCTCGCGACACTTCTTTCTAGGGAACTTCAAAAGATGACAGGAGCAAAGGTTGATGGTGGTGAAGGGTTGTTTGTGAGGGGAAATCTGATCAAAGTGATATGCAGCAGGGTAAAGGCAGTGCATAGTCAAAGTCACAAGGAAGAAGCAGCAGACTCAAGTGTTAAATATGTCAGTCGCTAGAGCATTTGAAGAGGGATTGTCCCAGGTATAATCACAAGAAATCTCAAGGTTTTGTCAGGAATGAAGATCAGGTATCCGGTTCTGGAACTGATGTGTATGACAATGCTGATGTTATGATGGCTATGAGTGTTGAAAAGTTATTAGACTGGATCATGGATTCAGGGGGCTCATACCATATGACATACAAGAGAGATTACTTGTTTGATTTTAAGGAGTATGGCGGTGGCAATGGACTGCTGGGTGATGGCAGGGAATGCCGTGTACGAGGGACGGGTAAGGTTCAAGTACAAATGAGGGATGGGTCAAGTTTCATTTTGGATAACGTCAGGTATGTTCCGGAATTAAAGCGAAACTTAATATCGCTGGGTACTCAAGAGGGTTTTACCCTGAAAATTCAGTCGGGCAGGATCAAGGTTATAAAGGGTTCACTGGTGGTTTTATCAGGAACAAGGAAGGCTAATTGTGTATATACCCTGGACGGTCAGGCAGTGACCGGGAAGACATTGAAGGGCAGGAAGCAGTTAGGAGAATCTCAGATCGGGAAGAAGATCAAGACGGGTAATGTTCTTGATTCTTGTAATCAGAGGTCTACACAACAATGTATGAAGAGTGGGGTCGCCAACATTTGGGTGTTGCAAGGATACAGCAGCAGAATGGATTGGTTAAGAAGACGAATATGACACTCTTGGCTAAGGTACGTTGTTTTCTGATTCAGTTTGGGCTGTCCAAGGTTTTTTGGGCAGAGGATACAACCAGGTCTACATATCTAGTGAATAGGTCACCATCATCAGCGATTGGATTCAAGACGCCTATAGATATGTTAGGGTTTTTCGGCTGGCTTGCTAGTAATAAGCAAAGGATGCTTGAGCCGGTTAAGGTCAAGTGCATATTCCTGGGATACCGTGAAGGTATTGTGTGTTATCAGCTTTGGAGGTTAGATGACGTTACTTTAAAGGGAGTGCTTTACAGGAATATGGGTTTCAATGAGAGTGAGGAATACAAGGAAACTTTCATTGGTTCTGGTGTAGGTACAGGTTCAGTGCATGTGTTGCAGGGAGTTGAGTTTGAGGTGGAACCGTTAGGGGATCATATATTTGAGGTGGAACCTCAGGGGAATATCGGTCAGGTAGTTGGTTCACAGGAAGTACAAACTCAGGATTTGATAGACTATCATTTAGCACGTGATAGGGAGCAACACTCAACACTGGAACTATACAGGTATAGAGAAAACAGTAATGAGACTGCTTTTGCAGTTGCTGCAGTGGAGAAGATATACGCACACGAGTCATTGACTTTCAATAATAAAGTTGCTTGTGAGGTAATTTCCAAGTGGAATACTGGATTGAAAGAAGAAATGGATACTCGGTCACATGTGTGTGTGCTCAGCAACGGTTGCAGGAAAAGCAGTGACGACAGCCACAACTATTACTGGGAGTATACACCAGGTATATTCATACATCTATTTCTCTATATAGATGGTATGGTTTTTTCTTGCGGATGCAAGGCTGAGATCTGGGTTACCAAGGGTTTGATAGATAAAGCAAAAGGAAATATACTTGGTATGGAGATCATCAGGGATCAGAGTGGTAATACTTTGAGGGGGTCACAGTCCAGGGTTCACAACGGAAAGTTGGTACAAACTTTGTTGGAGGGACACTCCATATTGTCGTTGGAGGTAGTCTATCAGGGGACTGTGATGTGGAAAAGAATGGTAAGTGGTCATGTATATATACGGTTGGAAGCCGGGAGTATCAGATGGTCTGCACGAGACCTGACATAGCATCTGTAGATGTGGGTATGTTGGATAGGTCTGATCGTGGATTACAGACAGACGTACAGGTTTTTGTGGATTTTGACTACGCTATGGGTAGATCGATCACTGTCATGGGTAGATCAATCACAGTAGAGGAGAATTGAACGTTGTATATTTTAGGGTTTGCAAACACTGTTGGTGAATCCGCTGTGACTTTAACATGAAACAGAACGTTTCATATCCCTTTATAAATAATTAGGAATTCGCTTAACATTCAATCCCTTTTTTCCCATTATTCAATATATCAAGTTATAGGGTTCCAACCCATCTTCTTTGTCTCTATTTTATTCGACTCTGTTGTTTGTATGTATTACATGATGTTGTTTGATTATTTTCGATCCTGGAAAAACCATAAAACCTGGGAACAGACCCGAATTTATTAAAAAGATCAATGACAATTTTTAAAGACTCAATTGCATCCCATCTTTGACATCTTGATTCACTAAAAAGTAGCCATGAGTAAAGTAAACCATTCCTGATAACTGATCGCCATGTCATTATCAAGATAATTCTTGTAAGTTTGGGCATGTAAATGTTACCCACTCGGCTTCCACAAGGAACGTTTCCAAACAGTTTCTCCCCCCAGCTAATTAGTTTAATGATACAGGGCTACAAGAGTCAATCAAACACTCTCAATCAAAGCCTACAACCTGCAAATCCAAACACTCTGTTAAAGAATGTCCAAAAGAGAATGGCAGGCACTAAGGCATAGCTGAACTCCCCTCATAAGATGCCAGATCGGATGTCCCAGAAAGTCTTATACACCGTGTCCAACAAGATCGATGTATAGAGTTGTTCAGTAGCCTGTTTTAGTTGTTAGTTAGCTTTCCTATATTTCTCGCGCATATCACTAGTATTTATAATAGTCTTGTAACGCCTCACTTTTGGTAATTATTTCATTCAATAAACAATTTCAACTACCATTTAATATGTTCTCTCTCAATTCAATTATATTGTTGAAAAATACAAAGCGAATAATCAAGGTTATTAATAAAATGAAAAGTGATGCATAAGTGGTAGGAGATCCTTGAGATATGACAAATCCATGGGAAAAAAATCTGAAGAATAAAAGATNATCAATCACAAGGTACGGGTTTATGATACAAAGATGTGCAGGAAGCACGGAAGCTATGATGCTGCACATGGAGGCTTTGTCAACAACTGAAGCGGCGTATATGACACTTACGGAGGCTGCAAAGGAGGCTATTTGGCTAAAGAGACTCTCGATAGAGTAAGGAGCTAAGCTTATGTCAGTAGGTTAAGCTATGTAAAAATTTTTGGCAATATACTATGTAATATGTCTTGCCCTGTGAAAACGTAAAATGACATACAAGCCGTGAACAAGGCACCATATATTCACTTTATCTATCATGTCCATTTGCTATGGTCACAGACGATTTTCATTATTCAAAACCCTATGTATCAAAGGAAAATTGCTAAAGGAAACTAGTCTGAAATATATATGTTTTATATCATGTAGAATGATTCAGTGAACCTCATGTATTGTGTATGGGATAAAATTTTGGACTAGCTGTAATATCAGGTAAAGCTATTTGTTTTTGTTCTTTTTACACTTATTATGGGGTATGAGGTGGTTGTGAAAGGACCACTTTGAGTCTTTGACCAATGTATTTTATTATGGTATAGCTTATTGGTACTCCTAAAATGATATATTGTAACAACCCTTTAATTTTTGATGATTGTAGTTAACTAACAAACATCATAGCTTTGATTCACTCCGTAATCTAAACCATTTCAATGCCTATCTAAAAATTAATTAGAGAAAAAAAAAAAAAAAAAAAAAAAAAAAAAAAAAAAAAAAAAAAAAAAAAAAAAAAAAAAAAAAAACCCAACAACAACAACAACAACCATTTCAATAAGTTTTTTCTTTTGAAAAAATAGATAAATAAATAAATAAATCAAGCTTTTTAAGATGGCAGCGCCACAGTTCTTGGAAAAGTTGATTGGAAACTTTCACCTTTAGCCTAGTTAGTCATGTAATAATAAGATGAGCAAAGCAATCCATGGAGCTCCTTTGATTTGTCTTTGTTGATAGCACAAGCAAGCGACATCAATGGGACATTCATCGTTATCTGTTGCGCGCTTAATGTATAGTGTAATTTCCATCTCCACTTATAGTACATCGATCTAAAGCTAGCAAGTGCAAATTAAATCACTTGCGTTATTTAAGCTCAGATACCATATTCTCGGGTAAATATTTCCATGATAAAATTACAAAGAGGTGATACAAAATTATAAACGCAATCATATAAGATCATTAATCATAGACTTATTTGGTACACAAAGTATCATCCAAATTCTACCAATAGCAATAAAAGGAGACAGATAATGGCATCTAGTCATGGAGATGAAGAGCATCCTAAAATTTAGTGGAGGGAGCAATTATTTAAACTTAATGTCTAAGTATATTACAATCCAGAATGGGTCAATGCCAATCATAAATAGTATTAAGTACAAGTTGGTACTTGTTTGGCTCCCATTTGAACAACATCCAACCTCTTGCCATTGACATTTGGACTGTTGTTCTTGTCGACCCTATTGTGCCACCTTTTCATCACTAAGCTTCTTTCTTTAAAAAAAGATTAATCATTAAGGAAGAGATAAGATAATGATGCATTGTTACATTAAGTGCAATCAAGATTCATGTCCAAAATGAATGGTATTCCCTCTAGGCTAGACCTCGACAAGTCGTTGACTACCTTTTAGTAACGACAAACTATGAGGATTTTACCAATCGAAATCAATGACGTCGACAAGTTCTGGTTACAAAAATTTACCAAAATTCGTAAAAGACATCTCAAAATGTAAGTTATAGATGTTTTGTGTGCAACCCTGATGGAAAATCTAACATACTGCACAATATACCAAAACCACTAAGCCATCATTATATAGCAAATAAATATATAATTAGATGGAATTCTAAAAGTAATTAAGCTTTCTAGAAAAGATAAAGATGAGTTGGTCTAAAGTATATAAAAACTTTATATGCCAATTAGTTTTGAATGGTTCAGATTTCATTTAATCTCTTTTGTCCATCCCTTTTGAATATAATTGGACTATTAGTGTACCAAATATATATCACTTACCAGAACAGGAAAGAAGGACAAAGAAATTAACGTACCAAATGGCGCCTGAACTTCATTTGGTACACCACTTGCCCAAATAGATTATGCAAAAAAAACTAGTTGAAAAATGACAAGGATAACGAATTTCAGGCCCCATTCGCCAAGATCGACTGGTATGCTTTTACAAGACAGAATCAACAGCAAGATAAGGTGCTAATAAAAGCTACAAAAGATCTGAAAAAAAATGTGAGGAATTTTTTCCATTCCTCTTAAAGTGCTTACCTTTAATGCAAGCAAGAATCAAACTATAAACAAAGGGTAGCAATTTCTGTGGTACTAAAAACATGAGTCTGCCACATTTCTATCAAAAGTATTGATTCTTTACGGAAATATTCTTCCAGTCTAATTTATTGATCACTGAAAGCATAACATGTTTAAACAAACTTAATATATATTATACCAATTTTGATTTTAATAGTGCAAAATATCCAACAACAAACTGTTTAGATATGTGAGCAATCTAGATGATTTCATAAGATTCAACCATTGTACTTCATATAGAATCAAATCTTGTCTAGGATCATGTAGAAATAAAAATCATCCCTTGTACTTCATTAGATTTTAGGGTGTTAATTTGTAATCTTTTTAGTGTTCTAATCAATCAAACTTAGAAGTGACCCCACAAAATACCATAATAAAAAACTAAAGTGATCGACTTCTAAAAGAAGCACTTCAATAAACATTTTTGTGATAAGTACTACCACTAACTACACCACTATCACCATAGCATTATAGAAAGGAGTCCTTCTTACCCTTTTTTCCTCACATTCATTCCTAAATAACCCAAAAACTGTAGTGGTGCATAGTTTTCCTTTTTCATCAAAGAAAAACGCAGCTCGTCCCATAAAGATGAGGCGCATACTAACCGTGATGAGGCAAAACATCGAAAATATGAGGAAGAGTCCAAAAGTAGCAGATGAAAACATGTTTATAGAAGGAAATGGAGCCGAGTTTCCAATTATAGTTCATAACACAAGGCAAGGGCGGAACGGGTTTTCTCTTATACATAGCATAGTTAAAGCTCCACTATCACTTGTATCATGCCTATCTTCTCACCCACATATTCATAGCGCCACTGATGGAGTTTGGGTTTCGGGTGAACACACACGGATATCAGAGGTGAATCATCTTATGGTTAATGATAGCATGCGCTATGCTATCTTGATGTGAAGATGAAAGTAGTGGTGATCACTTTAGTACGGGTATTATGAGATATTTGGCAGATAAATACTTCATGTTTGTAAATTCTCGTATCTCTATCCTCCATCTTATGTAGTAGATGAATTGGCAGTGATCAATACATTATAGTCAAGGTTGAGTCAGGCTTTCCTTCTTTGTTACGCCATATTTTTCTTTATCGTTTCTTACATGGTATATATTCATGTATGTATTCCTCATCTCCATATGATTTTGTTTCTGAAATCAAAATTTTGCATTGTAGAATTCTTGTTGTAGATTCATTTAGTTATAAAAAAAAAAAAAAAGCAATTTATTTGACTCTTAAAAGTCAGAACAGGACGATTTTTTTAAGATGCTAAATTCAACTCTGCTGAGTTTCAAAATTCTTGTTATAGATTCATGTAGTGAAAAAGCAATTATTTTGACTCTTAAAAGTCAGAAGGGGACAACTTTGGGATGGAGGTAATCATATGCAATTCTAAATTTCCAGCCTAGCACAAGACTGTAACAGGTTGCATTCGGCATCTTAGTAAAGAAAACCACGTGATAATCTAATATGTCAGCATGGACCTTCAAGAAAAAGTGAAAGTAATACAAGAAAAGTTAAAGGTGAAACGAAAATGAAAGAAAGGCACTTGCATTGNTGGAGATGAAGAGCATCCTAAAATTTAGTGGAGGGAGCAATTATTTAAACTTAATGTCTAAGTATATTACAATCCAGAATGGGTCAATGCCAATCATAAATAGTATTAAGTACAAGTTGGTACTTGTTTGGCTCCCATTTGAACAACATCCAACCTCTTGCCATTGACATTTGGACTGTTGTTCTTGTCGACCCTATTGTGCCACCTTTTCATCACTAAGCTTCTTTCTTTAAAAAAAGATTAATCATTAAGGAAGAGATAAGATAATGATGCATTGTTACATTAAGTGCAATCAAGATTCATGTCCAAAATGAATGGTATTCCCTCTAGGCTAGACGTCGACAAGTCGTTGACTACCTTTTAGTAACGACAAACTATGAGGATTTTACCAATCGAAATCAATGACGTCGACAAGTTCTGGTTACAAAAATTTACCAAAATTCGTAAGACATCTCAAAATGTAAGTTATAGATGTTTTGTGTGCAACCCTGATGGAAAATCTAACATACTGCACAATATACCAAAACCACTAAGCCATCATTATATAGCAAATAAATATATAATTAGATGGAATTCAAAAAGTAATTAAGCTTTCTAGAAAAGATAAAGATGAGTTGGTCTAAAGTATATAAAAACTTTATATGCCAATTAGTTTTGAATGGTTCAGATTTCATTTAATCTCTTTTGTCCATCCCTTTTGAATATAATTGGACTATTAGTGTACCAAATATATATCACTTACCAGAACAGGAAAGAAGGACAAAGAAATTAACGTACCAAATGGCGCCTGAACTTCATTTGGTACACCACTTGCCCAAATAGATTATGCAAAAAAAAAACTAGTTGAAAAATGACAAGGATAACGAATTTCAGGCCCCATTCGCCAAGATCGACTGGTATGCTTTTACAAGACAGAATCAACAGCAAGATAAGGTGCTAATAAAAGCTACAAAAGATCTGAAAAAAAATGTGAGGAATTTTTTCCATTCCTCTTAAAGTGCTTACCTTTAATGCAAGCAAGAATCAAACTATAAACAAAGGGTAGCAATTTCTGTGGTACTAAAAACATGAGTCTGCCACATTTCTATCAAAAGTATTGATTCTTTACGGAAATATTCTTCCAGTCTAATTTATTGATCACAAAAGCATAACATGTTTAAACAAACTTAACATATATTATACCAATTTTGATTTTAATAGTCCAAAATATCCAACAACAAACTGTTTAGATATGTGAGCAATCTAGATGATTTCATAAGATTCAACCGTTGTACTTCATATAGAATCAAATCTTGCCTAGGATCATGTAGAAATAAAAATCATCCCTTGTACTTCATTAGATTTTTGGGTGTTAATTTGTAATCTTTTTAGTGTTCTAATCAATCAAACTTAGAAGTGACCCCACAAAATACCATAATAAAAAACTAAAGTGATCGACTTCTAAAAGAAGCACTTCAATAAACATTTTTGTGATAAGTACTACCACTAACTACACCACTATCACCATAGCATTATAGAAAGGAGTCCTTCTTACCCTTTTTTCCTCACATTCATTCCTAAATAACCCAAAAGCTGTAGTAGTGCGTAGTTTTCCTTTTTCATCAAAGAAAAACGCAGCTCGTACCATAAAGATGAGGCGCATACTAACCGTGATGAGGCAAAACATCGAAAATATGAGGAAGAGTCCAAAAGTAGCAGATGAAAACATGTTTATAGAAGGAAATGGAGCCGAGTTTCCAATTATAGTTCATAACACAAGGCAAGGGCGGAACGGGTTTTCTCTTATACATAGCATAGTTAAAGCTCCACTATCACTTGTATCATGCCTATCTTCTCACCCACATATTAATAGCGCCACTGATGGAGTTTGGGTTTCGGGTGAACACACACGGATATCAGAGGTGAATCATCTTATGGTTAATGATAGCATGCGCTATGCTATCTTGATGTGAAGATGAAAGTAGTGGTGATCACTTTAGTACGGGTATTATGAGATATTTAGCAGATAAATACTTCATGTTTGTATATTCTCATATCTCTATCCTCCATCTTATGTAGTAGATGAATTGACAGTGATCAATACATTATAGTCAAGGTTGAGTCAGGGTTTCCTTCTTTGTTACACCATATTTTTCTTTATCGTTTCTTACATGGTATATATGCATGTATGTATTCCTCATCTCCATATGATTTTGGTTCTGAAATCAAAATTTTGCATTGTAGAATTCTTGTTGTTGATTCATTTATTATTATTTTTTTTTTAAAGCAATCTATTTGACTCTTAGAAGTCAGAACAGGACTATTTTTAGACAGAGGTAGTAATATGCAACTATATTATGTGGACACTTTTTTTTAAAGAAACTAAATGCAACTCTGCTATGTTTCGAAATGTTATAGATTCATGTTGTGAAAAAGCAATTATTTTGACTCTTAAAAGTCAGAAGGGGGCAACTTTTGGGATGGAGGTAGTCATATGCAATTCTAAATTTCCAGCCTAGCACAAGACTGTAACAGGTTGCATTCGGCGTCTTAGTAAAGAAAACCACGTGATAATCTAATATGTCAGCATGGACCTTCAAGAAAAAGTGAAAGTAATACAAGAAAAGTTAAAGGTGAAACGAAAATGAAAGAAAGGCACTTGCATTGCCACAAAATAAGAAACTCGAGATAGAAATCCCATTTAGTGCGCACAGATATGTGCTGATTGTAAACATGTCAATGAAAAATCAAGAAACTGATACCTGTATATATATAAGAACAAAATTATGGCTAAAAAAACCAAAGAATACTTGAGCGTATTGCATAAGCCTAAGCTAGCTGATCACCTATTTTTACACTTTGATGATTTTCTTGCTGTGTTATGGATGTACCTTGCTGAAAAAACTAAAAGTATACCTAGAACGATGGTTTAGGTAGTTTATCAGATTGGCGTTTGCACGGGTTGTTTGCATAAGCCAAAAGTAGGTGACGTTGTTTTGGTTTATCCATAAAGTTATTATCTTTCAAGATCATATCTAATAGATCTTCGGATGTTTCTTGTAAGAACTAGGACTAGTGATTCAAAATATACGATACAGTTCATATAGAGTAACCAAGTTTTGTTCTCAGTTATATTTTATTCAACTTAAATCGTATTCACGCCATGGAAATTCACTGACACGTAGGAGGATGTGTGAGATTGCTTGTTTTTTCAGTTTGAATCCTATGTTAGTATGTTTAAAGTGAATGTTTTCTACCAAATTTGTTATCAGTGTTTTGCTAGTGGCATCGTAAAAGTCGATTTGAAAAGCTTCTCTAAAGAGACGATTTGAAAGACAAAGTTAGCTTTTCGATGTGATGTTCGATTGGACAGACAACTCCACCACTAAGCTTAAGCTCTTTTACCTCATTGGCCAACACATGCTTATATCAAAACAAAGTTACAACTAATAGCAATCATACTTGTGTCTTTTATTAGTGATCTGCTGTTTGGTAGAACAAGAACTGTGTAAAAAGAAGGAACCACTAATTATCACTAAAGGAAAAACAACATTAAACTAAAGTAACTTCAAAGTGTAATCATTATGTCAACACCATAAAAAGCAAATCATCAAGTGTTAATGTTTGATTATGCGCGTTTCTTTTTTTAGTGAAGATGTAATCGACAAAAGAAGTAATCAACTAATAACAAGGACCAAAGATACCAAAGGGCTTGTAAGTTCAAGTCTTGCTTAGGACATGTGAGATAGATTTATAGTGTAAATGTTGCGAGATAGTTAAAATTGTCGTTCTAAAAAAAACAAGACGGAAGATACATGAACGTCGATCAAAAGGATGACCCGCAACCCCATTATAAGTGAGATCAATATGTATAGACTAATTATTTTTTTCAAATTTGATAATTGTTGGGCCAATGCCCAATTGTCTCTGACTATATTTAAAAATAGAGACATCGTCATACTAAGTATACGAAGACCCGCTGATAAAGAAATCAGCGAGCAACCTCAGCAAGGTTCATGTTAGAGACATCATCAAGGAGTCAAAGACAGCTTGAAGATATAAGAACTAGAAGCTGAAGGACAAAGGTTCATTAGGGATAGACAATGCCCTGAAGATCCTATCAAGTACGAGTTGGTGAAAAGTGAAAAACAGTTGTAAGCATTATTCCTCAAAAGCAAGGTTGTTGTATTTCCAATAAAAAAAATCATTTAATGGAAGATGTACTTCACCAGTAAATGCTTCACATGTCTCAACAACAATCATGTGACATCCTCGTTTATCTCATATACAAAGAGAATGTTGGTCGGAGTAAATGTTATCTCTTCCACATTTTATACACATTAAATAAGAGCATTTACTCTCAGCTGAACTCGTTATTGTCCTTGATAAATCAGAGACTCGGAGTTGCAAACTCTAACCTTTGTTTGAGTTTGCTTGATCAGAGAGTAAAACACCGTTGTCATTCAATTAAGTGTTTGTTCGTAAGACACTTTTTAATTCTTTGATTCATTCAAATAAGAATTATACATTGAAAAATTTATCCTTGTGCCATTGCTTTAAATATTTTTGTTCATTGTTTTACTTAAACTGCCATGGATTAGAGAACTTCAATAAGCCATCCTGATGTCACAAACTACCATTGAGCCTAATACTGCATCACTTATGCAAAAAATATTTATGATGGAGGAGCAAAAGAATTGAGCAGAATAGCCGTTCGTCGACATTCAACCTTAATCAAACTTTTGAATGTATTATTGCCTTAAAAAATTATGCATCCAATCATCAAGCTCATTGATCTAGNCAATCGTAACTCATAAGCTAACCACAAACAGGTGAATAAGTATATGCCATTAAGAATACGGGGTTCAAAAGAATGACAGGAACTATTAGCTTATATATTTCAAATATATATTAGGATCATCTCATGTTTATTCCAACATGATATGTGTAACAACTCTGCATTGACGGAATAGTAAATATTTGACCTACTTAAAACCTTTGAATTATGGGCTACCAGTACTTTTAATCATGGTTTTAGCCTTTTAGGTTAAAACCGAAGAATATCGTGTATGGGGTGTTGCAAGTAAAAAGAATGAATCTTTTTATGTAAGCCATTTTTATGGTCGTTAATAAGATCTCGATCTTAATCTTAATATATTTCGACTTTACGATATTACAAATCAAAATGGTGTTAATCCTACGTATAGGATCGGAATTAAAGGATGTTGATGTTGACCATAGGATTTTAACATCTCGATTCGATCTGATTTTTACTTTGCTCGAGAATCCACAAGCTAAAATACTACACAAATTTTAGACTTGGTTAAAGGAGAGCTTTTGGGTCCTCTTATGCATCCGATGATACTAAATTTCGTAAGTTATTTGACGACATAACTTAGCTCCCACAGTTTTAAGTTTCTAATTACCTAATTTAGTAATTTCAATCCTTAATGAGTGGTATTTAACTATTGGCATCATGTTTGACCTTTGAATCTTTCATATATAATCTCATCATATAGTTGGTCTTCAAAACGAATGGTAATGCCTATCAAATATTATGATATTACAGTAGGAAATTTCAATCGTGGTCAGGTTCTACGTTTTCGAACTTGCCGATAAAAAAAAAGGATCAATGACTAGCTATGATATAAGTCATATAACAACTTTGTTTGTTTTTCCTAGTTTGATCTAGCTTTTATATAATTCAGCCGTTCAAAAAAAAAAAAAAAAAAAAAAAAAAAAAAAAAAAAAAAAAAAAAAAAAAAAAAAAAAAAAAAAAAAAAAAAAAGTCATATAATAACTTTGCCCTTTTAATTTGTTCAAAGTGTCAAGGTGAATGGGGCTTAAAGGCCGGTTTTGGACTGGGTCAATGACTAGCTATGATATAATCTACATAAGGCAGGATTGGGCCAACGGCCCAACTTCAAAGAGCATTAAATTATGCATTTAATCTCCACCACACTCATTAAAATTTGGAAATTGAAAGTAGCTTTGTACACAGACTTCAACATACATATTGAATCTTGTAAAAAAGAATATTTTCAACGGTAACTAGATAATTAATATTTATGTGGCTAGAACACTCGATATTAGAAAAGATGAAACGAATGCACTTAACTTTTATAATATAATCCAACTAAGTGGTATATGCAGTGTTCTAAAAGGCGCGCTAAGGCGTCGCAAAGGCGTCGCCAAGGCGTGAGGCGTGGCCTCGCCGCCACTAAATGGATCATGGCGGTTGCTCTAGACGTGGCGTGAAAAAAGGCGAGAAAAAGCGAGAAAAGGCACGCCTTTTGATAAGGTGTGGCGAGCCTTTTTGAACCAGCTTTTTTTTTTATTTTTTTTATTTTTTATAATAACTATTTTGAACCAGTATTTGAAATTTGGGCTATTTCGTATATGGGTCTGGTAAATATATAATAAGTATTAGTCTAAATGTCTAATATAGTAGTATAAATGTATATGAAATATAATACGATAACATAAATGATAAATCTATAAATATTTTTTTGCCGCCTTAGTTACGCCTTAAAGAACGCCATTGCTTCGCCATGGCTCGTAAGGCATGAGGCGTGGCCATGCCGCCACGCCACGCCTCACGCCATTTATAACCTTGGGTATATGTTGCTTGTATGGGACATGTGTGAAGTATATGTTCTCTATAGATAAATGATGAGCTTAAAATGCAGACAAATAGAGAAGTTGTTGATACGAATTATTTGTTCGAAATATTAAACAGTTTACATAATCAAAATGGTTGGAACTATATTAAAGAGCATGTCGGCTGATTAATCTACCTAACACTTTTATTGTCTACATTTTTGTATTTCACAAACAACAAATATCATTATGCTAAGCTTATAACAACCATAGTTTTTATATGACCATACAGCAACAACACTAACATACAATATATACCGTCGGCAGGAGATACGAATTTATATGATTATAAAAACTATAATTAAAGTATGACTGAATTTTCTTCATTAAATAATATAAAAAGCCAGAAACACTCGGAACATATTTCCAAAGACTACTCAAAAACTTAACTTGCCTCAATTATTGTTTAACTTAGACGTCACACATGTTGAAATTATATGGTTTACATATAAAGAAAAAACACCTTGTAGCATATATACGACTTTTTAATCTTTTATTTTATCCTTGTGTTATTTCCATCCCTGGCACAGTGGCACCGACAGGTTTGGTTCTTGGTGAAAAATAAGCATCGCATCTTCCTATAGAACGCCAAACTCGCATGTTTTTTTGTCTATATTATTTATAAAAAAATTAATGTTTGTGATTTGATATAATATTTTGTTACTCTCTCCGTCTTAAAATAATTGTCCACAGACAAAAGACATACAGTTTAAAAAAAGCATCATCGTTACAGCTTTTTATTTCTTACTTTTTACAGAATAATAGTTTTACCCTTAATCAATTAGTTTAAAACTTCTTAAATATTTGTAATAATAACTTCAAGTGAGGTAATATAGTAAACTCAAACTAAATTTTTTATTTATTTTTTAAAGTCAGAGAATTAATTTAACACAACTCGAAATTAAAAAGTAAACAATAAATATTAGATGGGGAGTACTAATTACTATTTTAACCCCCACATATTAATGCTTTTGCACATGTCTCCCTCCTCAGATCTTGATTTTGTTTCCTTTATGCTTATGTTTAATCTTTAATTAACATGAAGTCAAATATGTTATATGTATTTCTTTAGCATTTGGTAAATTACATCCGAGAAAGATGAGCATATTGTGCTTTATTTATTGACACTTCTAGTGTAGTGCTTGTGTAGAATGTGATTTGGAAGTTCTAGGTCACAACCACAAGAGAAAAGTAGATATGTCTCATTTAAATGGAAACGAATCGAAAGTTGCACAAAATAAATTCAAATACTTGACATAATCTAAGTGATTTTATTGGAATATATTAAAATATCATAACATTGTGTTATAATCGTACTATTAAATCACTTAGGTGGCAGTTCGGGTCGGGTTCGGGTTAGCGGGTCAAAAAACTCTAACCCGAACACGACCCGTTTAAATAGTTAGGTCACTCATGTCAACCCTAACCCGTTTACACATAACCCGAACATGACCTATTTAACCCGTGTATATATATGGGTTTGCGAGTTAAATAGGTTACACGGGTTAAATAGGTTAAACGGGTTTCGGTTTGACCCATTTAACCCGCTTATCTAAACAAGTTGACACATTACATGGGTTAAACCGGTTTGTGGGTTGACCCGTTTAACCCATTTAACCGGTATAATAAAATATATATAATTAATTTTCAATTTATGAAGAAAAAAGAAACTTAAACGGGTTGATGGGTCGACCTGTTTAACTTATTTTCAACCCGAACCTGACCTGTTTAATAAACGGGTTAGATGAGTCAACCTGAACCTAACTCAAAACCTATTTACACTTAAGCAGAACTTGTTAATTTTCGTGTCAGTCTAAGGTCGAGTTTCGTGTCGGGTCGGATATATTGCCGCCCCCAACTTAAACACAATACCCAAAATATTAGAGTTGGATAAGATTGCACATACTACTAGAGTACTAGTGAGATGTTTCAGTTGGTGGGGGGTTAAATTTCCTGATGGTGGAATGGATTTCACTGATGTGATAAATGGGTCGTTCTGTCAGCATATCCCATCTCATTTTCATAAAGTGTTCCAGGGCGTTTGCTTCGTTACAATGTGGGCTGTTTGGAAGTGGAGAAACAAAATGGTTCATTCTAGAGTTGAGGATAAATTGGCTGTGGGTAGTGAAGATATCTTTGCGCTTATTCAGTTCAACACTCTTTTATGGATCTCCAGCCGGTTCCCTAAGGGCCAATTCAATTCGAAAGCTTGGATCACAAATCCTTCTAGTATTCATCCTACAGTAGATGCATGGTGTAGGTTAGCTATTGTTGATGTTGTTCTTTTCTTGCTTTCGGGTTTTTCTTTTTGGTTTGGTCTCCTTCTTGGAGGCCTTAGGTGTTTGGCTTATTGCCTTTTTTCTTGTTGGTGTTAATAAAATTCATTGCTTTTCAAACAAACAAACAAAAAACTAGAGTACTAGTGAGAGATATTATTCGTGAATAAATGGAAGCTCGATATTTTAGTTGGAAGTCCTTTGAACTCATTTTTGCGAGTTTGAAATATTTAGGGTTGTTATTTACTTTTATATATCGAAGCGTGAAAATTGTCCAATGGCCGTTGGAGGACTAAGTTTGTTAATCCCCAAGAACAAGTGAAAAGGAAACACATTCTACCTTCCATCGATGAAAGAGAAACTTATGTGAAGATTTTGTGACGGTGGTAGGGTAGAGTGCAAGATTGGACAGTTCAAACTTATTTGATGCATTTCGAGTTTAATGAATAAATAACTAAATTAGTTGAGACAGAAAGAGATTTTTGATCGAGAAAGCCCACCTTGAGGGTATCCAATTTGTTAAAGGGTACAAATCATCTTTTATTAGGAAACATGATTCGATCATGAGTAAGGAAAAAAAAAAAGAAAAAAAAAAAGAAGTTAAACTGATAAAGACATTGTGAGAATCATTTGACCATGACACAAATCACAAGGAATGAATTTAAACCATGCCATAAATTAAAAGATGTTTTGTGAACTAAAGGTAGTTTGGACTTTAGAGACTTAAGTTCAATCCTCGCATGTTAAAAGACTAACTACGTAGTATGTGTTGTTTGTTCGTTGGTTAAACTTAATAGTATTAAACTTTTGTGTAAACACCAACGAAGGAATGTAAAATGCATGCACAAACATGGTTTAATCAGCTCAAATCCACGCTAGCACAATTAAGTTGGGTTTTGACTTGGCATTTTACAACTATAATGCAACACGATACATCTATAGGTGGACGTTATCGCTCCAAAACCCTACATGCATGCATGTAGTGAGGCCCCACTCGGGTACTTGCGCCCACGAACTTAATTGAGTTGGTGTTGTGGCTCATAAACATTAGAAATGACCACCCGACATGTATGTTACAGAAATTCATTGATCCATTCGTTGGTTTTGAAGTAGGCATGAACTTATATTTGAGATATTGAAACTTTACAACTAAAAAACTAATGAACCACATTTTACATTTCACTCGTAGCACCAAAGCTAGAAAGACTGGATTCACTGTTTGAAAAAATCACATTCAATTTAAGACAACAGATTAAAGTAACAAAATTTTGTTAACATAGAAACATTACATATAATACAATAAAAAATAACAACTAACATCTCACAACTAACCCGTCGTTCAAAAAAAATAAATAAATAAATAAATAATACAATAAAAAATAAAAAGTTTTGCTACTTGTGGACTAAGGGTTATTTTTTAAGCATAAAAACACGAAAAAAGGATGGAAAATTTAGTTGGTTGAGAGCATTTAAATTTGTGTAGTTATTCTGAAGGTACAAACAATTTATGCATGTTAAAATTTTCTAAATTTAGCCCTAAATAGATTTTTTTATTTTTATTTTTTTTTAATAAAAAAAGCATTACTTTTAGTTAAAACTGAGTGCGCCCAATGGTCTCTGACTAGATTTAAACATAAATTATACTAAGTATAAGAAGACTTGCTGATAAAGAAATCAGCGATCAAGCAACCTCAGCAAGGTTCACGTTAGAGACATTGTCAAGGAGTCAAAGACAACTTGAAGATATACTAGCTAATAGGGAGTCAGCTAGTATGTATAAGAACTAGAAGTTGAAGGACAAAGGTTCATTAAGGATCGACAATGCCCTGATACTTCTCTCTCTGATCCAACCAAAGAACTTGGCTCTTAGATATTTAATCGGGACTTTTTAAGAAAGCAAATGAGTGGGATAAAGTGTATCCTCGAGAAAGTCAAAGCAAGTAGGAGTTTGTGAAATGTGAGGAACAATTGTCATCACTCTTCCCTCAAAAGCAAGGTTGTTGTATCAAGAATAGAGACATTTAATAGAAGATGTACTTCACCAATAAATGTTTGACACGTCTCAACAACATTCACGTAACATCCTCATTTTCTCCTATATAAAGAGAATGTTAGTCGGAATAAATGCTATCTCTTTCACATTTAATATCCCATTAAAGAAGAGCATTTACTCTCAATTGAACTCGTTATTGTCCTTGATAGATCAGAGACTCGGGGTTTACTTGCAAACTCTAACCTTTGTTTGAGTTTGCTTGATCGAGAACAAAACTCCATTATTATTCAATTAAGTGTTTATCCGTAAGACACTTTGTAATTATTTGATTCGTTCAAATAAGAATTATACATTGCAAAGTTTATCCTTGTGCCATTGCTTTAAATATTTTTATTCATTGTTTTACTTAAACTTCCATGTAGGGTTGAGCATCGGGCCGGATCCCGACCCGATCCCGAAAGTCACCTAAATCGTAAACCGAATATCGACCCGAAAGTAGTCGGTTTTTTGACCCGTCCCGTCCCGAAAGTAGTTGGTTTTTGCTTGTATTTTGTCGGTTTTTGCCCGTCCCGACCCGTCCCGAATCCCGAAAATGCTAAAAATCCATCCTGACTCCCGACCCGAGAAGCTATTATTCGGTTTCGGGACTATCGGTTTATGTCGGGATCGGGTCGGTTTCGGGACTCGGGCGGTTTTGCTCACCCCTACTTCCATGGGTTAGAGAACTAAAATAAGCCATCCTGATGTGACAAACTACCATTGAGCCTAATACTGCATCACTTATGCAAAAAAAATATTTTTGGTGGTGGAGCAAAAAAATTGAGTAGAATAGCATTCGTCGACATTCAACCTTAATCAAACTTTTGAATGTATTATTGCCTTAAAAAACTATGCATCCAATCATCAAGCTCATTGATCTAGTGCCAGCAAAGGTAGTAGTCTAGATAGACTTCACCAAATTGTTAACTCTCATTTATATAAAGGGACAGGTACCAAATAAGAAGTAAAATGTAACCACATAAACCCCATTGCCACCTTTCGACCCAATTAGTACATTATTTTAGAAGATAAACATAATAACTACAAGCAACGACTTTATCACTTTGAATGGTTTCTCAGATTCCTTTCCTGAATAAAAGCATACACTACTACCACTACAGGAATGCAAAACTTGAAGGGAAAAAAATCCCAAAAAAAAAAAAAAAAAAAAAAAAAAAAAAAAAAAAAAAAAAAGAAAAAAAGTAAGATCTAGCAACTATAAAAGTAAAGGTGGCCCTTTCAAC